>PVIY010011519.1:0-65212 GCA_004026745.1 Myrmecophaga tridactyla
GTGGGACATGACATCCATGGGTGAAAGTTTCCCTGGGGCTGTGGGAGATGACTCCAGGGATGAGTCTGGCCCTGGGGTACCATGGAATCAATAATGCCTTCCTGACCAGAAAGGGGGAAAGAAGTGTAACAAATAAGGTATTAGTGGCTGAGAGAGTTCAAATAGAGTCAAGAGGCTACTCTGGAGGTCATTCTTATGCAAGCTTCAGTTAGACATTGCTACCTATCATAACCTGCCAGCCCCTAAACAAAACCATTCCAGCCAATCCTAAAGAACACCCAGGCAATATATAAGATTCTACAAAGGTTCTACGAACTTGGGTAACTTTCCAGAGACTGACAACCTTCAGATGGGTCCCTGGACCAGATAAGTCCTGAAACCTAGAGGGCCCAGCCTTTCTAGAACATCAGCTAGTTCCATCTCCCTACCCCATATTATTGATGATCCCTTCCAACATGAAAAAGTTAGAATGGGCTTGGCACAAATGCCCCTAAAGAGTGGGAGGAAGATAAAGGTGATGGTGGAGTTACACAAAGAAGGTAGGTTTAATAAATGAGTATGAGTACTGAATCATTATATTGATATTTCTTTTAGTCTCCAGTATCTTAGAGCAGCTAGAAGTAAAAACCTAAAATTGTGGAATTGTAATCCATGCCAAACTCTGGTATCTGTTCTACAACGAATTGTCGTGCTGTGCTTTGAAATGTATTGCTTTTTGTATATATGTTATTTTTCACAAAAAAGAAAAAAGTGATGATAAAAATATATACATATTCCTTCTAGCCTCCAATATTCTGGAGCAGCTAGAAGGAAAAATCTAAGATGATGGTATGGTAGCCCATGACAAACTCTGGGGTCTGCCCTGTAACTACCTGTTGAAGAGTTCTCGAAAACGATTGCTTTTTTCTTTCTTTGCTTTGTAGGTATGTTATATTATACAATAAAAAAAAAGTCTTTTAAAAGTAAAATCAATGCAAGCTAGGGTCTATAGTAAACAATAACATTGTAAGATGCATCCACTGAATGTAACAAAAACTAAATGTCAACGTGTGGGGGGAGCATGGAGAAGGGATGTGGATTCTTTGTGGAAAGGAAATATGTTCATATAGATTGTGGTGGCGAAGGCATGTCTATGCACTTAGGTTGGATTGTATGATGTGCAAACCAGACTGTTTAAAAATGAAAAAACAAACAAGCTAACAAAAACTCTTCCCTAGGTGCTGCAGTGTCCCCTAGACTCCAGAGTTTCAAGTGCTTGATTCAGATAGTTGCTGCCATTTCAAGAAATTGATTCCTGAAGCTTCCTACTCCATCATCTTCCCCAAATCCTTCCCAAGGTGTTTTTAAGACACTTTAAAAATGTCAGAGTGTGCACAGACAAGCCGTCCGTCGCCTTCTCCCCGTGGGGGCACGGTGGGCAGTGGCTGCAGAGAGCAGCTTCCTCGCTAGCGTGAGCAGCCTGTAGCTTGTATGGGTTGCCCTAAGGGACCCTGGAGACAGCCCTCCCCTGTCAAAGGTCCATCTGACCTCGTGCGTCCCTAACCTCGGCCCCAGACAGGTGTGCACAGTGCCTTCGGAAAGTCCCAGGGTATGGTAGCAGCATCCAGGTCGGCCAAGTCATCATGTCCATCCTCACCAAGCTTCAGAACAAGGAGCATGTGATCGAGGCTCTGTGCAGGGCCAAGTCCAAGTTTCCCGGCCACCAGGAAATCCATGTCTCAGAGAAGTAGGGCTTTCCCAGTTCAACGCTGATGAGTTCAAAGACATGGTAGCCGAGAAGCACCTCATCCCAGATGGTTGTGGAGTCAAATACATCCCCAGTCGCGGGCCTGGCAGGCCCTGCCACTCGTGATAGCTTTGCCGGCACTGCCCCCACCGGATCTGTGCCCACCAATGAACTACTTCCTGGCCGTCCCCTCCATAAAAATTTCAGAGTGGTTAGGGTGGCCAATGTAAGCCTAGCAAATCTCTAGTCTAACTCAGGGGTCCTCAAAGTGGGTCCAAAGAACAACATGTAGAAATGAAAATTCTCTGGCCTCACCCCAGAATATTGGCTTAGCAACCCTGGCGGTGGGGCCCGGCAGTTGGTGCTTTAGTAAACCCTCCAGGTGACTCTGATGCATGCTCACATTTGCAAACTGTTTGTCTTGTTAGAGACTCTCCCCTGCTTTAATATGCTCAGGATGAGTGGGTCACATCTTGTGGTTTTTCTCCTATAGATTTTTTTTTTTTAAGGAAAAAAAAAGTGTTCATCAGTTCCCAAACACCTGCGCAGAGACACTGAGAATTGCTCGCTAGTTTTGGAGAGACTGCGACATTTAACAAGAAATTCATTTAGTAACTTTCAGCTTCATTTTCTTACTCTGCTAGAAGAATGCAAACTTGTTGGCCTCTGAAGAGAAGGAAGTGAGGGGGAAGGAAAGTCATAGCCAGGACAGACCGTGTCCCTTTATCACAATAACCCCTGGGCTGTGGCTGTGAGTCCTGGAGGGTGTTTGCTTGCTGACTCAAGGCTAGAGATGTGTGAAAAGTAAATAGAGTCTACGTACAGGGAGAGAACAAAACCTTCCCAGGTTTCAAGAGTGTCCCCCATGCCACATGGTGCTGGCACAGAAGGGACAGATTCGCAAGAAAGTCACATGCTTTGTTCTTAAGGCAGGTAAGTTATGAGACTATCAGTTGTTTAATCTTGAGTTTAAGCACGCGGACTCGGCATAAGTCATGGGATATAATCACAAAGCAAGTTTATTTTTGTCTTCCACGTCCAGGGACAAAATTCAGGGCTGGCCCTGTGGCTTTCCTGGTCTGTCGTAGGAGGGAAAAGCAGCCTGTCCACGCTAAGTCACAATTTCGGTTCAGAACCAAACAGACCCTATCCCGTGTAATAGTAACAGACAAAACAAAAGAAAACTTCCAGCTTCAAAGGCAGAATGTCCTCTGTCCCCAGCTCTGGGCTAGATGTCTGCAGTGGGGAGGGTGGGAAGCATGGTGAGCTTCCCTCTGCCGTCACTGAGCACCCACCTCTCATCCCATATTACTGAGAGGCTGGGAAGGAGTTTGCTTGATTAACACTCTCATGAAATGGGCTGGGAAGGTGTTGTGGGTTGAATTGTGTTTTCCCCTCAAAAAGGTATGGAGAAATCCTCACTCCTAGTATTTGAGAATGTGACTTCAAACTGGAGACAGGGTCATTGCAGACGTGTTTAAGATGAGGTGAGACTGGAGTAGGGCAGGTCCCTAATCCCATATGACTTTGGGTGACCCCACGAAAAGAGAGCAGGCACAGGGGAAAGACCGTGTGAACATGGAGACCCAGATTGGAGCGATGCATCTCCGCGCCAAGAAACACCAAGGGTTCCAGCAAACAGCAGAAGCTAGGAGGGGCAAGGGAGGGGTCCCCCTACAGGCTTCAGAGGGCGCAGGGCCTTGCTGACACCTTGAATTCGGACGCCTGGACTCCAGAACATTGAGAGAATAAATTCCGGTTGTTTCAAGTCACCCAGTTTGTGAGAAGTTTTTATGGCAGTACTAGGAAACGAAGGCAGAAGGCCTTAGACACGTTACTTTCTCTTTCACGGATTTGGAGACTCACCTTCTCATGACGGGGCCCTGTGCTCCGCGGTTCCCTGGATGTGAGAGGAGATGTTTCTGCTCCAACGGGTTGCTAGAGTCCATACGCAGCTATTGGCGTCCAGCTTCTATCTGCTGCTATTCCCTGTGCTCTCTGGGCAGCCCTTGTGGACAGGATGGAAGGAAATCTCATACCTAAGGCAAGGTACAATCTGGAGCCCTTTGGAAGTCTCAGGTGTGGCAGGTCCCCATTCACCGTGTTCCCTGGTCTCCAGAGTTCCCACCACAGGCTGTCTAAGGGGTCCCTCTGCAGCTCCTTTCTCTGAGTTTGAGACAAGGCAGGCACCCTCTGCTCCTCCCTCTTTATGAGCTCACTGACAGTTCTCGCCCGACAATCCTCTCCTAATTGCCAACTCCTGGCGTGGGGGAGAGTTCTGTGCACTTGCCCAGCAAACCCTCTGGTTATCCTCTGGCCTCCGGGACTGTGTCTCCTTCATCTCATTCACGTGGTTCTGTCCTGGGAGCTTATTCCTTTCCACTGCTGCCGTCCCCCTTTGAGAGCTGGCCCAGGGCATCTGGATTAGTTTCTTAGGGATGCTGTAACAAATGGCCACAAACCCAGTAACTTAAAACAACAGAAATGTACTGTTTCACAGTTCTGGAGGCCAGAAATCTGAAATCAAGGTGTGGGCAGGACCATGCTCCCCCAAGGCTCCGGGGGAGGATCCTTCCTTGCTTCTTCCAGCTTCTGGTGGCCCCAGGTGTTTCTTGGCTCATGGCAGCATAATTCTAATCTCAGCCTCCACCTTCACATTGCCTTCTTCTCTCTGGGTCCTCCCTTCATTTTATAACACCAGTTATTAGATTTAGTCCCCGCCTAAATCCAATATGATAGCATCTGGAGATCCATAATTCCTGCAGAGACCCTATTTCCAAATGAGGTCATGTTCTGAGGTTTCAGGTGGACATGAATTTTGGGGGGAGGCTATGCAAACCACTGCAGCCCCCATCCCTCACCCCTATTCAAGTGATTCCCTATGGAAGATCCTTCCCTATTTGCTGTCTTGAGTCCCAAAACTCATTTTCAATGGGCCCCTGGAACTGTATACTTTCGTCTGAATTCCTTGCATCCAACTCCACCCAACTCCATGGTTTCCCAAACTTATTCTTCCTCCACTTCTGACATAGGCTCAGGTGGGACTGGTTTAAGTCTCTTGATGATGAAGCTTGAAAGGAGATCTGAAATCAGAAGATATCTCAAACCTGTAGAAGATATCCCACTACTCACTTTCCTCCATCTGCCTAGAAAGAGCTTTTACATCTTATAAACAGCAGGGAAGATAACCTAGATTTTCTTTTCTAATGTTTGTGGAGTCCAGGGAGTTGAACTCGAGACCTTTCATCTTTCCCCTTGTAATGGGCTGTAACTTTCTAATTCACCAGACCAATTGTCAAGGACCTAGTGCCCATGCAAACAAGTGGTTTTAGGTGACATTAAGATTATGAGTATGAAGATGGGTCAAGAGGAAATGTGCATTAATCACACATTAATTACTATTAGTTATGCTGAAAGGACACAAACATTTTATACTCATAGAGCAGTTTTATTACAGGCAAAGAATACACCCCAGCAACAGGAGAGGGCTATAATTGAAAGGGATGAACGGATAAAGAAAATGTGGTATATCCATGCACTGGAATATTATTCAGCCATAAAAGGGATAAAGATCTGGTATATGCTACCACATGGATGATCCTTGAAAACATTATGCTGAGTGAAATAAACCAGCCACACGAGGATAAATATTATATGATTCCACTTATGTAAAACTTCTAGAATAAGCAAATTCATAGAGACAGAAAGTAGATGAGAGGTTACTAGGGGCTGGGAGGAGGAGAGGAAATGGGGAGTTATTGCTTAATGGGTACACAATTCCTGTTTTGGTGATGAGAAGGGTTTTGATAATGGGTGGTGGGGATCATAGCATCACATTGTAAATGCAATTAGTGCCACTGAATTGCACACTGAAAATGACAAATTTTGTGTTGTTATGTTTTATGTTACACACAAAAAATAAATCCAGGCTCTCTCAAAGCTAGATGCATATCATTAACTCCAATTATTTTCACTAAACAATGCTCCCAGGCTGGTACATGGCTCTTCGTTAAGACATTTTATGGTGTTAGCTCAGAGCTCTGGAGACAAGCATGTGGTCAAACCTGGTCAGCTGCGGTGAACCCAGACTCAACAACAGGGCAGACACACGCAGCAGCCAGAGGAATCGTCGTCAGGTCATTCTGAAGGCCTACATCTAAGTGTGCCAGGATGCCAGGAGAAACACCGCACAGTGGGCTGGCTTAAACGACAAGAATTTATTGGCTCAGTTTTTAAAAATAGTAACAGGCATCAGCAAGACAATTGCTTTCTTCCCAGAGACTGTAACATTCACTGCTGGCGATCCTTAGGGTTCCTGGGCAGGCACGTCTGTCTCCCGCCCCTGGCGCTGTCTTCTCCTTTCTCTTCCTGGCTCCCGCCGACTTGCTGCCTCTGTCTGCTCCCCGGGGCCATCTCACTGTAAGGTCACCAGGTATCCCGATGAAGACCCGCCCTCACTCAGTAGACCTCACTGAGTAGAGTGACACCTTATCTAAAAATGACATTTTCAGGAAGTCCAATCTGCAATGGATTTAAGATTAAGATTAAGATTTAGAAAACGTCTAAATTGGGGCACATAATTCAATCTAGCATAGCTTGCAACTGAGAGCCAGAGAAACTAGTACAGGTGCCAGAAGTCACCAAGAGGCTCTGCAAATCCTGAGCTGTGCTGGGGTTAAACACAGGGAACCTGGCCCAGGGGTTTCTGAACGTAGTCGATTTATTTATACCTCTGGGTGATTGTCCCTGTGGGGTTCACAGTCCAGGCGAAACCTCCCCACAAGTCCCTATTATGCATGCTGGCAACCGTTCCCATGACAGGCAGGATTGCGAGATCCCTTGTATTAATATAATATTAATACAATACAATGCAATGCAATACAATACAATAAAATGTAATATATTATGATCAGGAATATTCTGATCAACCCTGGAGACTTTCCAGAAGTAATGGGCACATCCTCTATGCTCCTTCTGTCTGTCCTTGTTTGTGCCATTTTAACTATGAGAAGGTATAAACTAGATGTGGACCATGCAATGAGGAGAGCTGTGCAACTTTAATAAAACTTTTAACAGAATTTTCCCTTTCGGCTTAGCTTACCAGCTACTGTGGCAGCAGTGGAAATCCCAGAGTTTATGCCTCCTAATCACTAGAAGCTGGTCTGCTGTCTGTCTGAATCGATGCAGGGAAGCCACAGCTACTGGGGATCCAGGGAAAGCACATCTACATCCTCATTAAGTAACCTCACTGCATCGCCCCATTTCCTAAGGCGATAGGATCTTACAGGATGGTGGAGCAATAGGATAGAAAGAACTCGAGGCTCGACTGCCTGCTTAAAACAGATCTGCCCTCAGACCTAGAATGCTCACCTTACAATTTTAAATGTAATGTGAGAGAAAAACAACCTTCTAATTTCTTTAAGCCACTGAATTAATTATTGGGTTTCTCTGTTGCCACTCTAGCTTTAGCTTACCCAATGAAGCAACTGGCACCTAGAACTGGGGTGCTTCTGTAAAACGTGTGTGTATGTGTCTACACATGTGAACAGCAAGAAACAAGCAAACAGTTTTCGTTTTATTTTTTTCTGAATAAATGCAAATGTTCCAAGAAATGATCATGATGAATATGCAACTATGTGATGATATTGTGAATTACTGATTATATATGTACAATGGAATGATCAAAATAGGAATGTCTGCGTTTGTTGGGTATTTTTTGGTATTTAAAAAAAAAAAAGAAAAAGAAACAAGCAAACAGATATTGCAGGATGGAGAACTAGAGATCATTTTCATGGCATGACAGAATATCCGACACATCCCAGTGGGGCATTTACAAGAGCCAAAGGGCAGACGATGTGCTCTCCCAGAAGCAACTGGAAAGTGTCAGAATGTTGGTGCATGTTGGCTATTAGTGACAGGAGCTGCTTTTCCACAGCCACTGTCAATACCCCCCACCCCCGTGGCTGCATATCCCAGCTACTTCACGGTGCACACCCCCACTTCCAGCTGCCAGGATCTCTCCCCACCTTGGAGCTGTACCGGGCTCTGCTGGCCTGAGGGGAAGCGGCGCGGGTCCAGAACCAAGACTGCAGAATCTTTTGCCAACTGAATCAAGCTGAGGGGGGGGGGGAGGTTTAGGAGTTAAGAGCAGAGGATTTGGAGTCAGACTGCCTGGGTTTGAATCCTCCTTTTACCATGAGTTATATTGCCTTGAGCAAGTTATCAAAATCTGTCTCTTCATTTGTAAAATGGACATGATACTAACAGCAGGTACCACCAAGGATTGCTGTAAGAACTGGATGAAATAACCCATGCGAAGTGCCCAGCACAGTGCCATAGTCAGACCTTAGCAGTAGAAGCAGGCAGGTGTCCTCTGCCAAGTGGTGACAAAGGTTGAAGTCTAAATGTAAGTGAAATGCCAGATTCGATAAGATTGTACACGTGGTAGCTTTCTTTGGGGTGTTTTAGGAAGAGCTGCCTATTGATACCAATCTATCGAATCTAGTGTGAAGAATGAGAAATGTCCTGGTTCCCCAGGAAAGTCCAGGCTATGAAAGCTGCTTTTACTTTACTGCCACCTAGTGCCCACATTGCATACTTGCAGGCAAAGGTAAGCATCCTAAAATCAATTGAAAAGGAGGAAAATTTTAATTACGTAAAATCCATGTTAACTGTAGAAAATGTAAAAAAAACAGATATAAACCTGTCGAATATTTGAATCACCTCAAATCCTACCATTTGACAATAACCATTGTTAAGTTATTTGTATGGGTGTAAAGGTTGACAGATATATAGATACGATCATACAGCATGGGTTAAGTGACAAATTACTGAGTAAAAATGATAGAACAAGTTTACTTTTATCATTCAGTAACTTGTCACTTAACCCATTTTCACTTTCTGTCATCATTCCTTGTCAGAAAATATAGTTCGATGTCATCCTTTGTTCTAGTCTGCTAGCTGCCGGAATGCAATATACCAGAGACAGAGTGGCTTTTAAAAAGGGGAATTTAATAAGTTGGTTGTTCACAGTTCCAAGGCCGAGAAAATGTCCCAATTAAAGCAAGTCTATAGAAATGTCCAATCTAAGGCATCCAGGGAAAGATACCTTGGTTCAAGAAGGCCGATGATGTTCAGGGTTTCTCTCTCATCTGGAAGGGCACATGGTAAACACAGCGTCATCTGCTAGCTTCTTCTCCTGGCTTCCTGTTTCATGAAGCTCCTCAGGAGGCATTTTCCTTCTTCATCTCCACAGGTCCCTGGCTGTGGACCCTCTGCTTCGTGGTGCTGCAGCATTCTCTGCTCTCTCCGAATCTCCTTCATTCTCCAAAATGTTTCCTCTTTTATAGGACTCCAATATACCAATCAAGACCCACCCAAATGGGTGGAGACATGTCGTCACCTAATCCAATTTAACAACCCCTCTTGATCAAATCACATCTCCAGGGAGATGATCTGATTATAGTTTCAAACATACAGTATTGAATAGGGATTATTCCACCTTTATGAAATGGGATTTTGATTAAAACATGGCTTTTCTAGGGGACATACATCCTTTCAAACCAGCACATCCTTCTTAAAAGACTGCTTAGTATATTCCATTTTATAATGGGGTCGTAACAGTTAGCTAATATTTAACATCTTTCCACATTTTTAGTATTACTCTGGGATAAATATCCTTGAACATCTATTTTTCCAGACTTGTCATTTTATTTCCATAGGGAAAAAAAAATCCAAAAAATGGAATTGCTGATAAGGTACTGGGAGCTGTCCATAAAGCAGGTTCTGCTGTTGCCTTCCCAGCAGCTCTTCCTCCCCCATTCCTCCCGCTTCCTCTGTCCCAGGCCCTGGCACAGGGATGGACATGCGGCCGAGGCTGGCTCTGCCTGTTGGCTACCATTAAAGCATCGAATGAGCCCAGGTGGTAGTTAGGATTGCACAAAGCTATGATCTTGACACTCTCAACAGCCCGTCACCCACTGCCACCAGACGTCCCAAGGAAGACAGTTTCATTATATAGCAAGCTTATCTTTTGCCGTCTGGGACTGCTGTGGTCATAGGGAGATGGGAAAATCCTGAATTCCCGGTGGCTGCCTCCTGTGATTGGTTGACATGAGCCACTCCAAGCAAATAAAGCTCATCGCAATTAGGTCATTAGCTCCTCACCTCCAGGTCATCCTGTGTGTCTTCTAACCACAGTGGTCTTTGGTCTCCATCATTGATCAAATATTCGGGAATTTTGTGAACCATTTGTTAAATGGCTGGTGTCCTGAAATCAGCTATTGTAGGAGTGTTTACACCATGGAAATCGACAAGCCCCTGTAACAGCCAACGGAAAGAATGGCCCTGGCTTCCTCTACCTGAAATAATCCAGTGGCATGTTTGGTCTTTATCCATTTGAGCATTTCCTCTGGGTTCACCCATTACAGGTTAGACGGGGCCTCTGGCATTTCCTTATAGCTTGGTTATTCTTCAGTTAATCCAAAAGTTTTAACAGCTGGTTCTGCTGACAGACAAAGGCAAGGAGGCTTCCTGGAGGGAGGAGAGTTAAGTCTTAGAGAACTAACACACCTGTAGCTTTGTAAGCCTCCCCCTGCAATCACTGCACTACTTTCTGTTGTCCCCTGGGGCCAGTGAGATGGGCCAGTTCGGTCCCTCAAGTCCTTTTACTATTTCATTTAGATGCTGCCTCCAAGAACTCTCTCAAAGCAGGTCAGTACGAAATGCGGTCAGTTTTCTCCCCTAGACTGGAGGTTCTCAGTCCTCGATGCATGCTAGAAATACCTGGGAGCTTCAAAATATACCCAGGTTCAGGCTCATGTCTGAGCCCCTGTAGACCAAAGTGAACCAGAGTATCTTGGGGTGAGGCCCAAGTGCCAGTATTTTTAAAAACCACCATGAGGTGATCCTACCTTGCAGTGCAATCAGGGTTAGGAGCCACTGCCCCAGACCGCGATGCTCAATGCTTGCTGCATGCTGGTTTCCCTGGATGCTTTTAATGCACCCTAAGGCATGGGTCCCAAAGCGAATCAACTTAATCCAGATTTTAAAGCTTTCCAGGTGATTCTAATGTGGAGTCAGACTTAAAAAGCACTGCTCTACAGTGCGGACAACCAAAGCTGTAGGTCTTGGGGTTTGTTCATGTGAAACTTAACCCCACAAAGGATAGGCTAAGCCTACTTAAAATTAGGCCTAAGAGTCACCCCCAAGAGAACCTCTTTTGTTGCTCAGATGTGGCCTCTCTCTCCAGCCAACACAACAAGCAAACTTACCACCCTCCCTCTGTCTACGTGGGACATGACTCCCAGGGGTGTGGACCTTCCTGGCAACTTGGGACAGAAATCCTAGAATGAGCTGAGACTCAGCGTCAAGGGATTGAGAAAACCTTCTCGACCAAAAGGGGGAAGAGTGAAATGAGACAAAATAAAGTTTCAATGGCTGAGAGATTCCAAACAGAGTCGAGAAGTTATCCTGGAGGCATTAAATAGATATCACCTTCTTAGTCAAGATGTAACAGAGAGGCTGGAGGGAGCCACCTGAAAATGTCGAGTTGTGTTCCAGTAGCCATGTTTCTTGATGATGATTGTATAATGATACAGCTTTCACAATGTGACTGTGTGATTGTGAAAACCTTGTGTCTGATGCTCCTTTTATCTACCTTATCAACAGATAAGTAAAACATATAGAATAAAAATAAATAATAGGGGAAACAAACGTTAAAATAAATTTAGATTGAAATGTTAGTGATCAATGAAAGGGAGGGGTAAAGGGTATGGTATGTATGAATTTTTTTGTTCTTTTTATTTCTTTTTCTGAATAGACGCAAATGTTCCAAGAAACGATCATGATGATGAATATGCAACTATGTAATGATATTGTGAATTACCGATTATATATGTAGAATAGAATGATCAAAAATTAAGAATGTTTGCGTTTGTTTGGTGTTTTTTGGTATTTAAAAAAAATTAATAAAACAATTTTTAAAAAAAGCACTGCTCTAGACCAAATAACAATTACCTCTTATTTTGCAACTCATCTCAAATTACAAACTATGTCATTCAGACAAACTCAGCTGGACAGGTTTGTGCACAAGACAATAACACAGTCCATGTTATTAAGTCCTGATTTTTGCTATCAGCCTACACAATAAAAACTTCTTTCAATAATCAAGTTAATCCCTTGAATTTGCCCTGAAAGTAATACCTGAACATACATAGATATCCTCTCTTTCCTATTTCCTTCTTAATCTGCTTGGGCACAGTCAGAGGGATCTCACTCCGGCTTCTGGGTCAAGTATAGGTTCTGATTCACCAAGGTGCACAAAATGGCGAATTGATGGACTTGGCAATTCAAAGCAAAGAAGCAAAAGACCCTGGCAACTATTCAAAACAGCACAGGACCACATGACTCTCTCTGCAGCTTACGAACCACATATCAACTCCCCAGTTTTGGAATGTTAAGTGGTATGCCCAGAGTCTATTTCTTTTCTAACACTCAAACTGAGGTCCCTGGGCCAGAGGCAGCAGTGGCATTTCCAGGGAACTTGTTGGAAACGTCTT
Organism: Myrmecophaga tridactyla; assembly: GCA_004026745.1. NCBI lineage: Eukaryota > Metazoa > Chordata > Mammalia > Pilosa > Myrmecophagidae > Myrmecophaga > Myrmecophaga tridactyla. The sequence goes on from PVIY010011519.1 coordinate 12,286, forward strand.
GGGTGGCACCCCAGGCCTACTGCGTCAGAAAGTCTGGGGATGGGGCTCAGATCTGTTTGCACAAGCCCTCCCGGGGACTCGGATACCACTCAAGTTTGACGATCGCTGCTCTCCAGAGCTGCTCTGCTGTAAAACCACAGCAGAGACGGCATGTTATATACATGGACAGAAGGGAAAAACCAAAGAAAGGAAAAGAGATTCCTGGCTTTACTTCTCTGTTACCAGTAGACAGATTTTCTGTTGTTTTAGAGTCCACCATGTGAGAATTTAAAACAGCGTTTCCAGAACTCTCCCATCAAGGTTAACCGTGATATTGAGATCACTGTATCTTGGCAGAATAAAAGAATCTGCACTATGCAAGCCTTTTTCTTTCTCAGAGAGAAACCATGTGGATGATTGGGCAACATCCAGAAATTGTCAGGGTGGCCTCTCCAGGTATTTTCTGAAGCCCCTTCTTTCCTTTAGTGTCATCTTGTACATCGAAAACATTTTGAAATCTCCTTTTCAGCTCTCCATTTGTTCTCTGTGTCCCAGTAACCCATGTCTGAATCTTGGATGGGTTCTGTGCAGAGAGGGACACAGTAGCCACTGCCGTGTGGACCCGAAACCCCACAATTAAAACAAGCAATGCTCCAAAGTAACCTCACGGCCTCACGTACCCCACAACGTCCCTTTGCCACTGATGAAAATCAGGGGGGCTGAGTTTGAGGGGTGGACACAGGTCCCCCCTCCCTTCACAATGATGCCCCACGTCACAGGACAAAAGGCCTGCCTGCATACCCGCCCCCTGCCCCTGGGAAAGGGCCTCTTCTGGTAAACTGAGCTGCTCCAGAGCTGGTAGAACCTCAATATTGGGAAAAGTTATCTTCCATCCTGTCTATCCCAGACTCATCATTCCACTCCTTTTACCTGTTCAGGAGCTCAGCCACCCAACCTGCCACATCCCAGTCCTGTACCCTCGCTCACCTGGTCTGCCTGACACCCCCAGGTGTGAGCATGATGATGGATCAACAGAGGGCCAGGGCCCCAAATCCACAGCTTAGCCCAGCTCCACTTTCCTTTCGCCATGGGCAGCTCTCTATTCTTGACTTACTAGCTGGTCAGCTGGGGGGCCCTGCTGACGTCAAGGTCTCCCTTTGTTCCTAAGGCCATGTGGCCTTCTGGGCCCCTTTTCCCAGTTGCTGACTCTTTTTCTTTACTTTCCTTCTTTTTTCCTTTTATTTTAGTATAGCTTTATTGTGGTATAACCTACATACCATAAAAAATACCCATTTCAAGTGCATAATTCAATGATTTTTAGCAGATGTTATAGAGTTGTGCAACCATCGCAATTTAATTTCAGCACATTTGCCTCACCCAATTTGCAGTCACTTCTGGTTCCTTTTTGGCGGCAGGGATGCCTGAGCCATCATCTCTCAATCTCCTCGAGGGGTGAGTTCAGGAGGCCCAGACAGACATCATTCAAAGTTGCTCCCACCCCACGCCCCACTCCCTCCTTGGAGTTGGCCTCCCTTCCCAGCCTTCAGGGCTGAAGGGTCCTGACTCCTGGGGAGTAAGATGCAGGAGGCACCGTAAGCTGACCCAGACGTCCCCCACATAAACAGGCCACCAGAACTGGTGTGTGCAAACAAAATGCGGGTTCTCTGGGAAGAGGTTCAGGGCAACGCCTGGAGCTGGGGCCTCGGTTAGCACGCAGGTGCTGCCATTTATAAGCTGCGTGTTGTCCAACCAGCTCTCTAACCTCCCAGAGCCTTGTTTCCTCATGTGCTAAGTGGAAAAAGTACACTCCATGGGGTTGTGAGAAGTAACTATCTATCATGTTCACGGCAAGCGTTTTATAAGTGCCTGTCACATTTTAAGTGCTTCAGAAATGTCACCTGTTATTACTATAGTTTGATCAGATTTTCAGAGGGGACTGTGATCCCCCAAATTCAGAACTCTTGTCACATAGAGGTTGGAAGGTGCGCCCTGACAGTGTGCCATGGGGGGTGGGGGGAGCAGACAAAGTAGATGTGGTTGGGAAACCTAGTGGAAAAGATTGGAAGAGTCAGTTAATTGGGGGAGAGACGGAATAAAAGGCAGCAGGAGGGAGAAGGCCGAGGGGAAAAGGGAAGACAAGGCAGTAGTGGGCAGGGGTACACAAAAATGCGAGGGGTTCAGATACAGGATCTCGGCAGCTGGAGACTGAAGAGTGAGGACACTGAACGGAGGGCAGGAGGAAATCTGGGTTGGAAGCTTTCTGTTTTATCTGTGGTCTTTATTTAAAGATGTTTGAAGTTGTATTTTCCATGGAGAAGCTAAGTCCAGGTGCTGGGTATTTAATACTGAAAATTAGACCCAGAGACACACCCAGGGCTTCAGTTGGTGATTTGTCCTGCTGTTTGCCTGACCATCACTCTGGTTTTTGAGTCTACCTACCTCATGTATCATTTCTGTGGATCTTTCTGGAAGCTTCCAGCATCCAGCCTGGGCAGCTGGAGACACATTTCGGTTCGGGGCCCATTACAGTGGTGGAGCACTTTGTACAGATGCTGCTACATGGAAGAAGAGGGCTGGGGTGCTGTCAGGCCAGGTTTTGGGGGGTCAGTCTGCCAGCTTCTACCCAGCCCACCCCAGACAAGTGGCCATCAATTATAAAAACACAACACACGCTGGGTTTTAATGAGAAAATAACTGTATACTTGCATTGAATGCCTCACAATCACTATAAAACCAAAGCAGGATAATAACACTTACGGTGGTTAACATACACAGGAAGGCCAGATACAGAGAATAATTTTCAAACACAGTATTGCTGCTTTTTTCCCCTCTTCCTCCTCAAAAACAAAAACAAACAAAACAAAACAAAGAAACATCATCTGGATAAAGAGCAACACAGAATCAAAATTGGCAGCTCACTGAATGCTGAAAATTCAGGAAATTGGTTCTATAACTAAAACTGGTTATAGTCACCATTTCTAACACATAGGTATTTTTTCTTCAATACATAGTTGAATTAAACCCATTTTTTAGTTGGAAATGATTTGTCCTCAGAGACAAGCCAACACTGTAGTGTTCCTTGTTATGCTTTCTATATATAGGTGGGTGTGGATATATATTCTGCTCCTATGTGGGTGGCGGCGGGTGCGGCATGCATGGGGATACAGAGACGGGGCGAGTGCATTGCGGCTCCCAAGTAAAACACAGCCCGGCCCCCTGCCACTGACAGACCCTGTTTCCATGATTTCTGGATGAGAAAGCCAAGGCATGTCAGTAGTTAATCAGCTCCGGGGGAAACTGAACACCTGTAAATGCTGCAGAAAGGAATACTTTCAGGAAAAGCGCTAACATCTATGGAATCTAAATGCTGGTTATAGTTGAGAGTTAGCAACAAGCTGGCGTGCTATTTGGGGGGTGGGGTCGGAGGCATCCCCAAGCCTCGGGGGGTTGGTTTTTCACAAGCCTCTTTCCCCGGATGGGCGAGGCAGGGTGACCTCTCCTCCAGGGCTCTGTCCCATCTTCAGAAAGGTAAAGCAGTTCATTTGGGATTCCAGAGCCCAGCACGGCGCTATGTACAAGCAGTGGACTGATGTTTTTGAATGAGTACAAACCTCAGGAGCGCAGTGAAAATCTGGCTCTTCTGAGGGAACTGTGATTTATATCTTAATAGGATGATAATAGGATTATTAATGAGTGGGGCCAGGAAATAAACAGCAGTCATCCAGAAGGCAGCATGGGCGGGGGACTAGCAAAAGTCAGAGATGTAAGGGCCACAGTTAAGCAGCTCTGTGTGGATGGAAGGCCATGGAAACATGACTGATGGGCCCAAAGGGCCCTGGCTCTAAAATTTTATGCTAATCCTTAAGTGATAAGTGCTTCTGGTTCAATTGACTGAAGTCAAAGGCTGGTTTATCTGCCTTGAAAGCTTTTCAATTATTGTGTGGCCTCCTAAGCTTTCCTTTGGCTGTAAATTCTCTTCTCCAATGCAGGTTTAATGTGGGTTCACAGTTTGCTTTAAAACAAAACAAAAACTTAAGGTACATCATAGGAACTGTTAGATCATATCAGCTTTTTTGTCTTTACCAGATTCTTGAGTCAGAAAACCTGGAGCGCATTTTATTTTTGTGTGCAACCCATAGGACTACCCTGCTCTCCAGTCCCCGCTAACTGCCAGCTGTGTCCTGGGGCACCGACGCTGCTGCCTTGTCTGCTCTGACCCATGTCTCAGCCTTGGGACACCTCCTTATTGTTCAGTCTTCATTCCAGGTGTCCAGGACCCCTGTCTGGAAATCCTTAAGCAAAGGCGATCCTCTTTCCTGAATGCTTCCATTTAACCTACTAGGACTTCGAAATTAACAAGGACCCCATTTTCCGGGAAACTCTGAATCCACGCCAGTTCCCCCAACTTGAAAACGAATACTTTGCAGCAGGGCTCTTGTTTTGTGTCCCTAGTGGCTAGCACATTTTGTTGAATATACATTCAGATATTCAGAAGACTAAAACACATAAAGATGCTACAACTGCCCACGTGCTAAATTATACATTTCCTCGGCAGTTTTAAAGGACCCAGTTTTACTCTGTGCCCACCAATTGCCTATGAATAAACTTTCCCCCACACTAGTTTAGTAAAAGAAGCAAAAACAACGTGCATAACACCTACACACAAATTTTGTGGAACTGCTATTTGTCAGAATAACATATTAGAACTCATGACATAACAATATGAAAAGAAAAATGAACTTTAGTGAGGTCTGACTTCATTATTGCTTTTTGAGACCAGTTTTAAAGCAAAGTGGGGGGAAAGGCTGGTTAGTTTTTCCTCTCATGGCCAAAATTGAACAATTTTTCTCATCCAGAAATTTAGGGCATCCAATTATTGAATACCCTTATTGTATTGCTTTAAATGACAGAAAAGAGTAAAGCTGGCATTCTCTATAGTACACTAAGCATGAATACAAAGTATGAGAATAAATATGATCCTTTCCTACATGTCAAATTACAAAATAGCTCAAAACTTTGCAACTGTGACTCATGCAAATACCATGTTCGGTCGATTTAATATTACAAATACTGCATCAGCTCAGTGTCTTTATATTCCTTTTCATAAAAAAGAAATCTTCACTCACTCCTGAAGCTGGCTAATAGCTTTGGAGGAATTAACTATATATCCATGTCTCATGATCATTCTGGAATTTTAATCCTCACACACACACATTCACACATGTGACCATACACACTACACACACACACACACACACACACACTATCTTTAGGATTTGTAGCTGATTCTAAGCCTGCACTTAAATTTCTAGGCTATATTTTTCTCTGTATCCTCCTGAAAAACACTGATTGCTCAGCAAAAATCTCTTACTTCTTTATTTTCCTACTCTCTCTCCCTCCCTTTTTCTTCTCTACGTTCATGACCTTTCTTTCATTTTCTCTTTCTTACTGATCCTAAATCTCACCTCACTCTTCCTACTACCTCTAAGGCCCACTTTATAATATAAAATAAAGTTATAAACACTTTTGTATTTCTTTTCATCTATCTCTCTAAGGCAGATTTGCCCTTTTTTCAATTATTGCCATTCTAAAAATATCCCTACCATCTTGAACCAAGCTGTTCAATGTGCACAGATTTTATACATAGATCCCCCATCCCATCATAAAAATAGTTGTTGCCCACTAAATAGTTTTCATATGAAGAAACATAATAATGAAAACGTGTTCTCATAAATGGCAGATCAGTCAATATTATAAGCAGACAAGATCCTAAAGCTAAAATAATCTATTTGGTTTGGCTTTCTCCCTCTTTCTCAATTTCCTAATGTAGAATAGATTGTTTGCAACATGAAGAAATATTGTCTTAAAAATAAGGATTTTTATGTATTACAATCATTAATTGCTCCCAATTAAATACAATCAAATGTAAGAGAAATGGAATTATAACTGCCTCCTCTGGGCAGATTTGGAGAGAAACATCATTCTTTTTATGGCTGCTGGAGTTAATTAACCCAACACCTCTGATGTTGCAAGTGGTAGATGGGAAACAGGGGCAGAGAAATACCCCATTGCCATGTGGACTGCATTGGCCTGGGCCCTCACTGCTCTCTAAATGGCCCCATCTCTACCACTTGTTCTTCCTCATCACCCAGTAAGGCTGGTCTCAGTTCTGTCTATTTCAACCACAGTGAGTGGCTTGCAACTTCTTTGTCCTTTTTGATCAATTGTAGATTAGTCCAAAACCAGACAAAGAGGAAATCCTTTTTTGTTTGACTGCTGGGTGTCAGAGTTTGATGAGTAGATTTCGTTTCCACTTGATTTATTTCTTTTTCATAATTGTACATTGCAGCCTTCTGGTCTACCTAAGGATTGCTGAGTCTGTTTGCACTTTAATAAATACTCCATTAAAATGCTTTGATTTGTTAATTTCTTGGTTTCTTGGCATTCCAAGCACCAAAGAAGCTTCCTGGATGGGAGAAAGTCTATTTGTTGTCCTCTTCCTCCTGGTTGGCATAGATCCCTGCCTCCCAGCGCAAGGCTAGAGCACTCTTTCTTCGGTTTACCCGTGTGGCCTCAAGGACCTGAAGAACGAGGGGAAAAAAAAATTATTTAGAGCTCATAGGATGTCAATTATGCATGCAAACCAATTTCCACTGTTTCTTCCTGGCTCTCCCTCTCTCAACAGCATCTCCATGAGAGGGAAAGTAATAAAATATCCAGTACTGCTGGGAGGTAGGGGCGACACTGGAAAAAAGGAGTGGTTCTGGGTGTACATTCATCTCATAACCAAAATTCATTTGCTAATGACCCATGGTTTTCTATATTTAGAGATTTAATTTTCACAAAATGTTCTGGAGAGTTCTTTAAACTAGACTTGACTCTGCATCAAGTTTTTTAGACAATAAAGCAAATCTCTACATGCTATGAATCAGAGCTGTCCAACAGAAACTTTTTGCAGTGATGGAGATGTTCTCCACCTGTGCTATCCAATAAAATAGTACTTAAAATATGGCAAATGCAGCTGATAAACAATTCAATTTTATTTAATTTAATTTTAATTACCCAAATTTGAATAGCCTCATGTGGCTAGTCACTGTCATACTGAGACAGTGCAGCTATTGATTTTCTTAGTCTCTTCATAAACCAAGTAGACCAGAAAATAATTTATATAATTGATCAGTATGGATTCAAACCATGAAGCCTATGGATACAGGTAAACTTTGATTATATTTGTATCATGAAAGTCTACTTTGGCATAATTAAATGTCCATGAGGCATTAAATGAAAACAGTCAAGAAGCAAAATAGCTTCTCAGGACAGTAAAAAGCAACCTGAGCAATGTGAAGCAGCCTCAGAGCCAGATGTGCAAGTGTCTGAAATTAAAGGTAACAACATCAAGGACAAGTAGCCTCATCGCTATAAGGGGAGCTTGCCAGCATAGTTTATTGACAGGAGGCAGTCTGCTCTAGCTTTAGCTTGATCAAGGTGAGACTCCAGACTAATGAGAGGTTGCCACTTTCATGACTGCAGCAAAAGCAAGCTCCTGCATGCCAACCAATTACAGAAATTGTTGTTTCTGATTATAAGAAGGATATGCTTAGGATGTACAATTCTGATTTTAAAAGAAAAGCTCAGCAGACTATAAGGAAGCCTTTGCTTACTCTTAAAAACAGTCATTTTGGCAAGAGACAGTGATGCTGACAACTCCCAAGAAGGAAGGAGGAGAAGGTTATGGGCAGAGGTGGAGGCCTAGGCAAAAGCAGATTTAGGTGTAAGGTCTGAGTTTCCACTTCAACCTGCTTCTCGGCACCTCTGTTCAATAAATGGACCTTTCGGTGCTTTGATAAGCTTTCCTCTGGGAAGCTGTCCCCATTCCTTCCTGCTAACAGGAGGATGTACTCAGTCATGTCTGCTGAATGCATGATGCATTGAAAAGCTCATAAGTCATATAGTCAAGTGTCTTGTGTACAAAATTACTGGATATTTAATTATAACAAATTTGTAAAAGGAAAACATGCTTCTAAATTCAATAGAGTTAAACAGAAGATTTTTCTGGTCAATGCATGATAAGGTACTGAGAAACAGCACGGAACTGGACATGGGAGTCCTGACCCAAGTTCCAGTTCTTTTCTCTGCTGTTCATGGGATCTTGCCTCTCAAGTTCCTTTACCTGGAAAATGGAGACAGCATATGTCCTGCCCTCTTCACAAGCTTTCTTGGAATAGGCAGAGTGGATTGTGAAGTTAGGGCAGACTTAGGTTTAAATCCTAGTAACTGTGTGGCCTTGGGAAAAGTCACTTACTCTCTGTGCCTCCGTTTCCTTACATATAAATTGGGGATAATAAAAACTACCAAATAAGGAAATATATGTAAAGCATTTCAGCACAGTTCTGTATTATAAATCTCAAACAATGATAATTACTTCTCAAAATGATAATTATTTCCATTATCATGTGAAAGGGCTTTAAAAACAGAGGTATTTGAGTATAAAACATTTATATAAGGGGTTCTATACTGTGTAATATGGTCACCTCTTTGCCTGGCAGGTACCAACATAATTAAAAAGGTTTACATGAAAATTAAAAAAAAACCCAAACCTAACGTTCTAAAAAAAAATGGTCCTCATCATTTTCTAATGTCCTTTATATGGTTATTTATGCCCTATTTTAATTGTCAATCAACTTGAGTAAATTTAGTTTGCTGTTTTTTTCAAGAATCCATGTTACCATCTATCCATCCATCCATCCTACAAATATTTTTTGGACTACTTCCAAATGTCAGGCACTGTTCTTGGTGCCGAGGATAGACTAGCCCTTTCCCAAAGGAGTTTAGTGACAAGGAAGTATAAGGGGCAAAAAATACTATTTGTAATTAAGGAAATATATAGCACAGCTTGAGACTGAACATCAATTTGTTGGAACCCAAACAATCCATTTATACCGGTAATGAGGTCTCTCTTCCTAATTTGTTAATTTATGAATGGTCACCTAACATGATTGTGAATTTCTGATGAAATCTAAAGCCTCCACTAATGACAGACAAGAAAATAAAAAAGATTGTTATTAAAATAGTAGGCAAGACTATAAAGCTGTCTTTGGGTTCACAGGCTTTTGACCCAGGACCCTCAAGGCTAGGCTTTCCTAACAGCTAGCCTTTTGAAGATTCAGAAGCCAAGCCCAAGGGAAGGGTATTTGAATGTGGATTTGTTCCCTAATTAATTCAGTCTATCCGGCTATGCGTGTGTGTGTTGTGGGGGTGGAGGAGGGACTGAAAATCTCTAGCAAATTTAGAGCTCTTACTACTTGTATTACTGCATATTTACTTTACTTTCTAAAGTCCATCCCTTTCTCTTCTGAGCAAAAAAGTACCTTCCTCTGGGGATCTGGTAATAGTATTATGAACCTGTTAGCATTTTAATCCTCATGACTATTCTATGGATGAATGGTATTTTCAGTCCCATTTTGCATATGAGGAAACTGAGGCACAGAGGTTAAGTGACTTGCCCAATGTTACTTGGTAACTAGGAGGAAAAGCTAGGATTTGAACCCAGTATTCTGGGTGTGGAGTCCCTGTTCAGGCCAGCAAGCTACACCAAGCTCAGTGGCTGAAAGGTGCTTGGAGGGAGAAGCCTCAGAGAAACGCAATAAGCTCTCTGCATAGGAAGGGATAGGGGAAACCAGAAAACACAGAAAATAAGAGGGGCCCGATTTAAGGTTTCACAGTTTTCACCAATGCAGATTCTTATCTGGAGGGAAAAAAAAACACCAATTCTTTATAAACAACCCTTTAATATTTTTCTCTCTAATGCTTAGTGAATTCAATGGATTGTTTAACTTTGAACGGCAGCTAACAATTTTATTTTGGGGGTGTGAAAAAAAAGACAGCAATGTTAAATAATTTCAGTCTCTCTACTTATATTAATGCTTATATCTTTCTATCTATACCCTCTCTTGAAGATTGATGGAGTCCAATTTTATCTTTTTATGATATATTTGACCAGATTATCATTGTTCTCAACTATGGTGACTCAGAGGGGATGTGGGCTTACAGCCTAATTCTCAAACTGTCTTCCCCTAGATGAGAAGAAACACGGTTAGACATTCAGGAAGTGCATCAAATGACAGTCTCAATATTCATTTTATACTTTACAGAAGAAAATTACTGATAATCAGCAGCTCTGATCTATAGCTAATTATAATTATTTTGCTAAATAGAAAGATTTCTAGAAAATGCATTACACAGTAGGTTGATAGAACCAATATGAGAATAATTTGCCATATCTAGTGAATGGGAAGACGTACAAGTCCCATAGCCAAATGCTTCTCCTCCTAGATATAAAGAGAGAAATTCTTCGATAGTTACAGAGACAGGTATCAAAACATTCACTGAAACATTGCTTATAACGGCAAAAAACTGGAAACAACCTAGATTTCCATCAACAGGAGGATGAATAAATGGTAATATATTCATTCAATGAAATACCATACAGCAATTACAATGAGTGAACTAGAGCTGCAGTATCAACAGTGACACATCTCAAAACAATGCAGACAGAATAAAGGAGCAGAGGATACTACAATATAACACTATTTGTAGAACGTTTGAAAGCATGCAAAAATATAAGACAGTGAAAATATAAGACCGTGTTTTCTGTATATATAGACAGATTAGTTTAAGTATAAAAACATGCATAGAAATCATGAACACCAAATTCAAGAATAGTTACCTCGAGAGGGAGGGAGAGAGAGAGAGAGAGAGAGAGAAATGAGAATTGAGAGGGCTTCAATTGTATTTGCAATATTAATTTCTTTCAAAATTATTGAGCAAATATAAAATGATAAGAATGGACAAATCTGGGTAGGTGAGCTTTTAACTCGTACTGTTGTATTATTGGAATATCAGTGTCTTGCCAGCTCCATGACATTAGGGCCTATGCTGACTGCTTAATTCTCAGAACCTAGAACAGTGCCTGGTACATAGTAGGCCCTCAATAAATCGTTGACTGAGCAAATGAATGAATGATTTGCTTTACATTTCAGTATACCTGAAAGAATTCCTTTAAAATAAAAATAAAATGTGATAGGAACAAAAAGCTCTGAAAAAATGGACTTTCTCATCACAGGGATTTCTGAAATTTTGAGCATAAAAGGAAGTTGTAGAAGAAAGAGGAGCATTTTGGGGAAATTCAATGCTTTAAGGCCCTTCCAAAACAAAAACAGAGGTTAACAGACTGGGGGGCAGGGGTGAAGGGAGAGAGGTCTTGTTGGCTCATATTTGGTATAACCCTAGGAATTGAAGCTCTCTGGAATTGTGTTAAGGAAAACAAAGGGCTGGTCAGAATCAACAACTCAGCTGGCTTGAACTGCATTATTTTCTAACCAGACCAGAGCCTATTTTCTGTCAATACCTGAAAAAACTAAAAAAAGTAAACCTAATACCTCATCAGTTGTGCCCTCCAGCCCAAACGTGTTCCAGATCCATGAGCGGGCAAGGTCTTCTCCAACCCCACCACACAGCACATCACAGCATCGTGTTTCATTGTTGCATGTACCCCAATGTTTTGAGGCGGTCTCCCAATTCAGAAAAGGCAGGAAGAAATACATATGGAGACAAGCCATCTTCTTGCCCTTTTCATTTAACCCATCAGGAAATGGCAAACCACAAGAGCATGCACTTGGATCAAGCATGCAGGAAGACCAAGACAAACAAGTTGAAAAGTACCTCGGAAGTCACCTTGCAAGACAGTAACTTAGAGGTGTACTGGCAGAGAGGGAAAAGACCAGGGTTAGTATATGGCAGAGACACACCCACAGACCACTCCCCAGCCAGGAACCGGACCACGCCGGGCAGACAGGAGGGGACGTGACATCAGAAGGGCATTTCACATTCGTGGCCAGGACTTGCTTCATCTGATATGAATTTAAAAGTCTGTATCTTTTAGACCCAGCAGATACCCTATTATTCACTAACAAAAATATCAGATAAGCCGTAAGTTGTTAATTCAAAACATGTCACTTCCCTTTTCTGTGCTTTGAATTAACAAGATTCCCTCCCTCCCACCTGGATGTGACCAGCCACCCGCCAGCGAGGTTCTTGATGGCCATCTTGGATTTGTCAGAATCTCTAATCAACAGCCTTTTCTCTTCCTGTAGGCTTCTCTGAACCCTGAACAGTCCTGTAACCTGTCAATAAAATAAGACTCTCACCACAGATAAGAGTAGGTTCAAATGCAAGGGCTGTGGAGGCAGATTCTCTGTGGCTGACCTGAGGATGGCACGGGACCACTGCCTAGGGGGACCAGGCAGCTTCTCATATCTCAACCTTGGGGGCCTGGATAAGTTACCAATATTGGGATGATCCTCTGGTGAGAAGTGCCCTTCGGACACTAAAAGCCTCCTACAGAAAAAATTTTTTCCTTGAGAAAAAAAATGGCTCAGCTATGGGAAATGAGACAGAAAGACCAGCTTTGGGAAATCCTCTCCAGAACTGTGTTCATGACTTTGTATTTACACTGCTTAAGACATTGAAGCATTTACTGGAAGCTTGTGGAATATTTAGGTAGGATACACGTCTGTGACCACTGACTGCTTCTTGTGTGTAATATTTGAAAATTACTGCTCTGTAATGATGAGGCTGATGGTTGGGAGCTGACCAGTTTGGAGCTCTCCTCTTGTATGCACCTTCCCTAGGGTGAGTGAGGACCCAAGAGAGAGCTGGAACAGCAGAGCAATGCTGACTGTGGCTGAGCCATTGAGCTGGGGGGTGGGGCAGCACTACAGGCACACAGCCTTCCTTTAGCCACTCAGTGGGGTTCAACCACTCAATGGGGTATAGCTACAACTTCTGATGGGTGCCCTGGTCTGGAAAGAAACCTGGGCCAGGGATTCTTAGAGACGCAGTAACTGCTAGCCCCCAGCTCTGCCCTAGCTCAGGAGAACTGATGAGGCCTTATTCAAAGATTAGGACGGGTGGCTGAAAGACTTCTCAGTAATCAGGTCTTGGGGCAAGAAATAGAGAAAGAGAAAGAGTGAGCAAGGGTGAAAAAAAAAACCCACCAAGAGTAGGTAATGGGCTGGAAATGAGTTGGGAATTAAATGTCCAGGAGGTTGTGATTTGAACTCAGGCCAGCATCTCTTCAATTGAGAATCTGAAAGCAAATCCACCAGCTTTGTCAAGAGCATCACTGTCTTCTGAGGCTCAAGTCAGGGAGGGAAATGCCTGGCCTGAAAAAAATATTGTTTGCTTGAATATCCTTCCTTTGCAAGGCACCGAGAAGCCCTTTAGGAAACTCTGACTCATCAGTCCATTAAGAGGAGCATGACTGACCAGAGATGGCATCAGACCCAGATAAGGGAATATTTCCACATATGAGAACATTTCCAGATGAGAGAAACCCACGATGAGAGTAGAGCTGCTGCACAAAGGCACCAGGCTGAGGGGAAGGATGGGGCCTGGAGTCCAATGCCCAGCTCCACTCTGTGTGCTCAGGATTGCATCCTCTCTGAGGAAAAAGGGGACCACTTGCTGAGCTGTGTACCCAGGGCTGGGTCTGCCCACGTGGATGCGTTTTTCTAATTCACACACAAGGTCTATTTAGGCAAGTGAACCACACTGGGTAAGAGGGTTGGTGAGGATAGCAACCCTCCATACCCCAAAATTAGCTGAGGGGTCCATTACCAAGTAGGCAAGAAAGAAGCCTTGTGCATGGAGAATTTAATTGATGACCACCCCATACAGAACAAGGAAGCCCGCCACCGTGGGAAAAGCCTGTGTCTACTGAAGGCACATGCTATGGGTGGGTTGACAGCTATGGCCATTTATCATTGACCTCTTTCACCAACTACAAAATGACCAGCACATCCATAGGTGACTTAATATCTCTGATACAGTGGCTCCTGGGTATTTGTTTCATGAGGTAGTTGTGATATAATTTTCCATCTTCTGTTATTCCCTGAGCCCTCAAGAACCACCTTGTTTGGCTTCTCCATCCTTCTCTTTCTTCTGTCCTTCACTTTCGTCAATATCATTGCATCTGACTCATGACTGGAGGTATACCCCAATGATGAGCCTATTATGTTTTTATGTCTGCTATCTCCTTACGGAGCACGACTAACATGAATTTTTTATTCAATTCACAAAGAACTTGCTACTATGGACAAACACATGGTAATCTCTGGAGCTCCAAAGAAAGGCTACTAAAGTGACTTATGTGCAGAAAATGTCCCACAGGCTCAGGGAAGGAACTGCTGGCCCCTCCACGTTGAAGCCCTGTGTCGAATGTCTGTGGCACCCACCGGAGCTCCAGGCCCAATCCCACTGTGCCATGCAGGGTGTGGTCCAGAGAAGCTCCAGTCTAGCAGAGAAACTAAGTCAGTGTTCAGGGCAGTTTGGATGTAAATACACGAGAAAGCCTGGGAGACACTAAGCAAGTAGTCCAGCTGCTATCTGTGTTTGCTTTCTTCCCTTCTTTACTACCAAACATATACCTTGAAAGTAATGTTCTGTCTCTGACCTCAACTCAAAAAATCCTTTAATTTAGCCAGCCGAGATATGAAATGCAGTAAGAAAGCAAGGCATTCCTACTGTAGGCTCTGTAGCTCTCAAGTTTGTAAGGTGACTAGATAATTTATCATCCAATCTGGGATACCTTTAAGAGGGAGAGGGGATGCTGTTAATAATGAAACCAAGGCAACAGCATAAACAAGAACTGTCCTGGACAAACTGGACAGCAGTCTCATCCAAACCAAGCTAGCTGTGACCCAAATAAATATAAATGGGGGGAAGGGGTGATTATCTCAATGAAAGCTAAGAGACTCCAAGCTCCTAGGCTGCTCCCCGGTCTTCTGGCTGTAGAAGTTCACCTTCAGCTCATAAGCCTCTTGCTTATGCAGTTAATAAGCCTCTTGCTTATGCAGTTTATAAGCCTCTTGCTGAAGAAAAGGAACTACAGATGGCTTCCTTCAAAGTTAATGCAAATGTCTCGTGCAAAGTTCTTGAGATTGGGGGGATAGTACTGAGGCTGTGTGGTTTTTAACTGTCATTTTAAATGGCTCTTTCCTGCCAAATGGTACACATGGGCATAGTAATAGCCTAAAACACACTTGGTCTGCTGAGCACTGTTACAGAAACTGTCCGTCCACAAAGCAACTTCTCAGTTCTAGAGAAATACAATCTCTACAGGGCAGGCCAAGAGATGGGAGAATTCACCTCCCTGATCCCAGGCAAGAAGCACCCTGAAACCCTCCTTCCCCATGCTGACCTTGCTCTTTGTTTGTCTATGGACCTACATCTCATGCGTTAGCCTTGCCAAGAGGACAAAACTATACTTAGCAGCCAGAGGGTCTGTCTGGGCATGACCAACATTTTTAAGAAATGAGGCAAAAACCCAATCCCCAATCTAGGCATGTTAAACCACATATTCCAAAACTGATCCTGGAATCATGATACCGGCCAAACACCTTCACACACATCTGTACCTGAACCAGAATATCACATAGCATGCTCACATTCACTCTTGGAGAAGTGAAGAGGAAAGGAAACACTTACACTACTATCATCCATTCTCTCGCGCCTTTTAGATTTGTGTGTCTCATAGTCTTCCATGAGGGTCTGCATCAGATTCTTGGGCCGCTGGGATCCGGCAGCCTCGTCGGGGGATAAGTCAGGCTGCAAGCTGGGGCCTTCAGTTGTGGGGGATGGAGGAGGTTTGACTTTCTCTATTTTCCCTGAAACAACACGAAGAGAACACCCTTTCTAAGCTCATCTGCTCATGACTGCTTTCAGAAAGAAGAGAAAACTGACAACAACCTCTGACACAGTGGTACAGGAATGATGGTTAAGTGCAAATTATTGCAAATTATTTTATTACAGGGATCAGAGCACTTAAGGCTAATGTCACAAACTCATGCAACAAAGACCTGGAGAAAATAAGTCTAAAAAGTCAATTAAAGGGGTCTATCAGATACTTTGCAAATTTACGGCAGGTAGACCAAGCAGGCACTGGCACCAGTTGTTCTTGAGATACATCTTCAATCCTGGGACACAGAATTTGATTGTCAGACATGATAGTGCCTTGGAGCCTTAGAGACCCACTTCTTACAGACGCAGACACCTGAGGCCCAGCAAAGGGAAAAGCTTTGCTGAGGTCAGAGCGAGCCAGTGATGGGCCCAGGTCACCTGGTTTAATTGCCAGGCTCTTTCTTTTCTATCAGAGGCAGCCAATTGTCAGCTGACCTGCCCAGACTTTCTGGATGGATGGCAGTGCTCTAAAACCTTTTAATTAGATCTGGGCTGCTTCTTCCCAGGTCGTGACACATGAAAGCATCTGGGATTGAGACTCTTGGCCCTAATGAATGAATGCCAACACAGATAGCTTCAGTGTTACAGAAAAGGTGTATACTGACCCTGAGAATGGTAAGACTTAAGCTCTTGAAATGCCCTCCAGGAATTCTCAAGGTGAAGAAACCAGGTCTTTAGTTAATTAAATGGTGGTAAGGTGACTCTAGGCACTGAGAAATTTTTACTAAGCTCACCTGTATTTCTCCCTTTGGGAAATGCCTGGACCTGGCTTCTGGCCCATCAAGGGGGAGGGGAGGTTCGACTGTAACAGAGCCCCTAACAAACCTCTAAGTATCTTGGGCACAACAGTCATGACTTTTCCTATGTCCTTTGTGTGTGACAAAGCTGGAATCAGCCAGAAAAGGAATGTGGAAAAAACACACAAAATGACTGGGCCCATTTAGGTCCAAAAGTTTGGTAACCACTAGGAGAGGCCATTTGATCCCTTCCATACTTCCAGCTTGGCAACCGCCAAGATAGCTGGAATTACAAATGAAGTATGGGGTTTTCTATGTGGGCTGCTGTAGCCCTTTGCTGGACATAGGCTCCTTCCAATAGGAGCTGCGAAGGCCTGGAAGTCAAGAAATGTGGGTTTTACTTCCTGCTCTTCCATTAACTAGCTATGTGGTTAACTATAGACAATCATTTAAGGTTACCACATTAATCTTGAACAGACCACTTAAGTTTTTCAAGATTCAACATGTCTAGCTGTAAAATGAGAATTCTGAAAGAGGCTGTCTTTGAAGAGCCATCTGGTTCAAACATTTTGCTATTCTATCACATACATTTGGCAAGAAGATCAATCCTTATTTATTAAAAAAAAAAAAACCCAACAACATATGGCCATCAAATTTGGGGATTTGGTAAGAAGAGGTTTTTAATATACAAGAAGAAGGCACTTCATCTGCACAGCTACGATTACATTAATAATTTAGTGAAACTCTGTTTTGATCTGAATTATCTAGATAACTTTTTAAATCTTTTGGTTTTAACAGTAAAATAATAAACATTTCAAAGTTTCCAGAATTCACCAGAAATGGATTCAGTTTTTTAGTATGGAGATTACAGGATGCTATAATGATCTCTATGTATCCACCAATCAGCTTCAACATTTATCTAGATTTTACCATACTTGATCAGTCCTTCCTTCCTTCTTTCCTTTTCAGTTGCTGAAATATTGCAAAGCAATTCCAGACCTCAGGTCATTTCACCCCCACATACACAGTATGTATCTCTCAAAATCCTGATTGACTTTTTAATGAAAGCTTGAGAAACCATGCACAGTGGTAAGCATGTAAGCTCTGGAGTCAGCCTGCTTGGGTTTGAATTCACTATGTAGCAGCCAAATAACCTTGGGCAAGTTACTTACTGTTTTTGCATCTCAGCTTCCTCATCTGTAAAATGGGTATGATCACAGATGTACCTACCTCATATAGTTGTTAGAAGGACCAAGTTAATAGCTATGAAGTTACTATTTAGAACAGTACCTGGCACATGGTAAGCCCATCTAGTTATTATTTAGTTGGAATCTCAAAGAATAATTTGAGCATAAAGTGAAAATTAACTTCGTGAGTATTCTGCATAAATTTTTTCCAACTCTTCTAGGACTAGAAATAGACACTAAATTTCCAAGTTGATCATCATCATTTTCCAATTCACCTCCTTAAGTGTCCCCATCATCTGCCATAAGTTACTGATAAATTTCTACAAAGTGTACTCTATATTCACCACTTCTATCTTTTCCCTTTCACACACACCATGGTAGAACTTCTGCCTGACAGCACTTTTCTTGTAGTGCCTTTTGCTTTGTGGTGACTTCAAGGAACATAAACCCAATCACACACAAGCACTCTGTTTATACACTGTGAAATTATTTTTCACACACTGAATTATATCATATCAGGTTGTTCAAGATTCTGTCTTCTCAATCAGGATGTAAAGTCACCTGAGGGTAGGGACCATGCCAACCATCTGTGAATCCCTTTAACCCATTTGAAGGTCAATCCCGCTAGGGCAGGACCTTGAATGTCTTGGTCACTGCTGGATCCCCAGCACCTACTATGGTACCTGGTGTGAGGTAGGAGTTCAAGTTTGTTGAATGAATCAATAAATATATTATGAATGGACACAGCAACCACTTATTAAATGCTTGTGGATTGGGGAAGAATTCTCAGTAGAGAATCTGAGGAGTGAGTTTAAATGCCTTCACCAAGACACAGGAAATAAAACAATCTTGGTCTATAGAATCACAGACTTGATGGCTCTGTAATAATAATGAGCACATTTATATGGCATTCCATTCTCAGTGAGCTTTTCTAGGCTTCAAGTCACTTGATCCTTACAACAACTCTGTGGTAAAGTCAGGGTGGGGGTCTTGACACCTATGAAGGGATTAGACCACAGAAGCTCTGATGCTAATGCCAACCCTAGTTATATTAGCTGGTAACCACAGTTAGGTCTGGAACCCAAACTCGGTGTTGAATGCAGCTAACTCATGTGATGGGAATTACAGTGAAGCACTGCTGTCAAGAGAAGTGATCAGTCAATACACTAAAGACATTACCTGCTTATTTCTTCTTATTCCAGCAAAATGAAACCCATCCCTGGAGCAAGGTTTGCTGGTTACAGCCACTAGAGGTCACATAAGTAAAAGGAAAGAAGGTTGGCTTAGCAGGTCTGGAGCAGCCGCTTACAAAGAGAAGTGGCCTGAGGATAGTCTCTTAGAGAACAGGAGGTTCATTTAGGAGGGGCTGTCACAGGTCCCCAGAGAAAGGAGACTATGCCTCATCCCTGGACTTCTGGGCCATCAATCTGGTCAAGTACAGAAGTCAGCTTGGCTGAGAGTCTCTGCTGTGTCCTGTAATCACCACCATCCTCCTCCTCAGTATGGTTCAAACCATGCACTAGAATTTTCTGTACTATCTTAGGAAATCACACAGACTGCCAACGAACTGGAGGGGACCTTTCCTGTACCTTGTATCTTCCTCAGAGGTCCCAAGTTTGTAGCCCTGTCTCCTCTCCACATCTGTGGATCCTCTCGATTAGATCACTAAAAAAATTTCTAATGCTTTTCCCCCAGTAGTGGACACTTCAGAGGCCACTATCACTGTTTGGTCCTTGGAGATTATTACATGTGTATGATGCAAAGGCCTGAGAAATCTGCATCCTAGCCTCAGCTTGGAATTTCTGCTGTATTACAGAGCCCTGCAAGGCCTCGTGAAATTCCCTCGCCTGGGCAATACACTCTGTTAAGAGTTCCCAAGCAACAAAGGTTATTTTGTTGATCATTTTCCATTGCTTTTGTGTGCACCTTGCTCAGCACCTTTCCATCCCCACGTGTGCACCAAAACTTGCTCTCCTATTTATTCACTTCGTGAATTAATAAGAACCTGGGGATAGCTAAAAGTGACCACCATTCTCAATGATTAACATCCTGCAGTCCAGTTTATTGTTCCAACTCTATGGAACAGCTCTCTCGACAGAGCCCTCCCCGCCCCCGGTCATGGTCCCATGGTCCCTGGGAAACAGTGTGAACAGAAAGCAGGATCCAAACCTCAGGGCAGGAATCAGGTGCAATCTTGGCTCTAAAACTGAGTAACCAACAGAACAAAGTTAGGCAGGAATACTGAGTGGGGGACAGGAAACATCTTTTGAGTTTATTTCACTAACAGGACTTTGCTCGAGCTATTCCATCTAGAGCAATCTCAGCCTTAAGCTTTTGGAGATGTTTGAGTGTGAGCAGCTGCACTTGGCTGGGATGATTCCAAAGCTGTGTTCCCAAATCGTGTCCTTTGTAACATAGTGATCAATGCTGCCCCAAAAAGTCATCGGTCGAGCAAGCTTGGAAAACACTGAGTTAAGGAAACTTTAAAGAAAAAAGAAAATAAGTTTCAATATAGAGGTCTTCTCTAAGCTTTTAGTGCTTATATCTCTAACATAGGCATGGCTATGAAGTACTTCCCAAATTTATTTAATCGGAGAACACTGCTTCATGAAATCTATTGGGAAATACTGTTCTCTAACGCATATTAACCCAATTCGAAGTAACTTTTGGGCATAAGTTCAGCTAATAATTACATATGAGCAAAAGCTCACAAACAAGAACTTTCAGCATTGTATTCTAAAAATAATTACCTGTGGCACTGAGATGCCTAACTATAGGAAAATGATGAAATTATTAATGGCTCAACCAGATGAGTATTATTTAAGCAATGCATATCATGTTTTAGACTCTAAAAACTAGAGAAATAGTTAACGTCATGGTCAAATATGCAACATATATTAAAAGAAAAGCAGGTTACAAAAGCAGATAGATTACAGGGGTTTAAGAGTGCAGGCTTTGGAGTCTGACTGCCTGGGTTTAAATCCTGGTTCACCACTTAACAGCTGTGTTAAGGGTCTTTAAATGAGCAGGCGGAAGTGTCAGAGAGAGGGAGACAGACTTGACGATGCTGCACTGTGGGCTCTGAGGATGGAGGAAGGGACTGCCAAAGCCAAGGAACACAAGAGGCCTCTAGATGCTGGAAAGGCAAGGAATTGACTCTCCCTTACAGCCTCCAGAAGACATACAAAATGCTTACACCTGGATTTTAGGCCCACAAGACACATTTTGAACTCTTGACCTCAGAACTGTAAGATAATAACTTCATGTTGTTTTAAGCCACTAAGTTTGCGTTAATTTGTTAACAGGAAACTAATGCAAGTATAAACCCAATATATCTTCCATATACATATATGTGTAGGAAAAAACCGGAAAGGTAAGTTATCCCTGGGGAGTAGGACTGTGGATAACTTTTACATTCATCTCTTATTTTTTATTTTCCAATTTTTCTGCCATAAGCACACATTAATTTTAAAATATAAATCAAATCAGAAAAGAAGTTTTTTTTCTTTTAAATATCATTAACTCATGTGGATAAAAGTAGATAGACCTGTTGGCATTAACCATCACGGAATAGGCAGATCCACAAACCTTTCCATCTCACCAGGCAGCACACCCCTGGGGGACAGGAAGAGCTAAAACTCTGTTCTCAGAAAAGCACGTTGATTTCCACTGCAGCGATGCTCAGGCATGGAAGATGTAGAATGGTGAGGTGGATGTGAGCCAGGGTTAGAATTAGGGCTGTGGCTGGCTGATAAGCAAAGGGAAAATTCCAAAAAGCAGTCACGCCACAAGGAGAATGATATCTCTGAGAAGCACAGCAATAAACTGCACCTGTGGGCTAAAGGACCCCACCTGAGTGAGTCATCTATGGTCATGCACCCACAAAGGGGGGAAAGAGGAGGGTAGTAAAATAGTTAATAAAAATTACAAAAGGAACAAAATCTATAAGATTGCCCCATGTTGCTGAGGCCTCTCGCCCCTCACCTCTTTCTTTCCAAGAGTGGATGCATGTTCCTTCTCCGCATGAGTTACTAAGCAAATTTTCTGCCTGCTTACTCTATGCTGTGCTGTGCCCTTAAATTCTTTCTCATGGCATGGCCAAGAACCTAGATCCAAATCTGGCAACAGATGGAGGAGAGAGCCAACAGGATTTCATTCCACATTAGTAAATGCCATCTCCCACCATGAGTGGGGAAAAAAACTGAGAAACATGAAGTTGTGTTACTGACTTAATACAAATAGTTACACCATCTTCTGGTTCAGGAGAAGAAAGCCATCCCTTTCTGTGCTCCCAGACTGTCATATGCAAGGTGGGGTTCCCTGGGGCTTCCCTGCCCGGCTGTGCAGAAGGATGGCAGAGAAAATATCTGTAATTCCTCCCACCAAAGGAACCCAAGCAAAGGCTTCACATCCTCAGAACACAGTTGTAGCCTTTCCTGAGAGCTCAACTCCTCCTTCTGTAGGACCAGGCCTGGCTTCTAAAAAGAAAAGAATGTCTATTTCACAAATTTAAAAAATAATTTTTGGTCAAACATTATGATTTTGGTCATTTTTATACTCCATTTACATGGTGCCTGAGATGTTAAATCAAAGACCCCTTGTTTCTACTTTTCTCAAAAGAAAAGAAAAAGCCATCACCCACTCTTATTTAAAAACCAAATCAAACTGAACAAAACACCCACCGGGGTACATGCTTTGGCTCGATCTCCTTCAATGACCTCCTTTATTCACACAGCCCTGGGGAGAGGTTACAAATGTCTAAAGTGACTCACAAGTCTCCAGAAAGAAATGAGCTCAGATTCCCATTTTCAATTTCATTTCCTCTCAGTGAAATGGAGCATCCTGCTTGTCAGAGAGCAAGCGCATGGGACCATGTGGGTCCAGCTGTGACCTCTTCCTTTGAAGGGGTGGGAGAATGCGATGATATAAAATTTTAGATTATAAACCTAGCCCAGAGAAGTACAATACTCCTGGTTTGGTGAAATGAGTTTGAGAAACTACCAAATATTAATACTTAATTAATCAACACTCAGGGTGTTTGATAAGTTGCTGATATTGGGTCACCTATGATAGTAGGTGGAAGATGATGAAAACTCTAGCAGGAAATAGCTCTGCTTTTCCAGGAGAAGCAGAATTTAAGATCAAATGGAAAGAAAAAAAAAGTTAACTAAAACAGTACAAATGAAAATCATAATGTATAGAAGTTCCCCCTTCAAGATCTTTATGTCAAACACATTCCCACCAATTTGGTGGGCTTAGCTGGGTAAATACTGCCCTCTGCAAATAAGCATTTTTAAGATAATACTTGTAATTTTATTGTCACCTAATGCAGTAATGATTAGATTTTGTCACTTTGGCTTTTGAAATCACAGCTATGATAGCTTATCCCTGAACTCAGGTTTTGAAGAGAAACTTTCATTCAAAGGAAGTGACTGAAAAAAATCCCAACTAGGAATAGGGAGCAATTTTATAATGGATGTTCTGTCATTTATTTCAAGGTCAAGGCAGCCGTAATAGAGCAACTCATAAGTAATTCTGCAAAGGCTTGGCAGTGCGTGACTTAGCTTCTTCCCAAAAGCAACCTTTTCCGAAACATAACAGTAACTGCAACAACAACAGAAATAACTGTTGTTATTCTGGGAGCACTGGCATGGTCCAAACTTATTTATAATGTTGGTACTATTTTATTCCCTTTTTATTGGCAAGGTAATCTGAGCTTTACAGAGGTGAAGTAAGTTGTTCGACAGCTAGCAAGCAGCGAACTTTAGATATGAGTCCAGAGTATCAACTGTCACATTTAGGTATATCATTTTCCTTGACCCGAGGTATTTTTCCTAAGGTATGAATTTATATTTGAGAAATGGGGAATCAGAACAAGATAGTCTGGGAATACTTTTGATGTCAGATGTGTACATATTTGGGGAAACTTTTAAATTTTACCTGCAAGATCATGAGAAAATATCACTATATGAAATATAAATGTATTATTTGGTGCTTTATTGGCCTGTCCTGTACTATCCCCCTGAATTCCACTCCTCCACCCCCTGAGTAGTTGGTTATTCACAAGGATCAAATGGATCTGAAATGCCAATCTCCTTCGGGACATACACGATAAGAAAATGGCTAGGAAGAGACAACAGTCATATCCTGCCCTGAACTCCAGCAGTCACAGGGGGACATCCTGCTCCCAGGCCTGGCTTTAATAAGATCACATTTCTTACTAGGCATAGAATGGGAATCCTGGCAAGAATTAGGTCCTTTGATTCATCTCTTTGTCAGCTCAAGACTATGCAGCATTCATTGCATGTGACTGAGCCTAATTGGCCACTGAGATTTCCAGGAGACACCTCCCCCAACTAGGAGTGTGGAGAAGCCAGGCAGGATAAAGGGCAAGCCAGCAAGGGCACCACATGGTGCCCAGCTGGGAATGGGCCACACTGGGAGCACTCAGCTGGGAATGGGCAACACTGGGAGCACTCAGCTGGGAATGGGCAACACTGGGAGCACTCAGCTGGGAATGGGCAACACTGGGAGCACTCAGCTGGGAATGGGCAATACTGGGAGCAGATCAAGATCCACTTTGAATATATCAAAAGACCCAGCACAATTGCATCCTGGTCACAGAAAGAAATTAAACTAGCTAGACATGATTTGGTTTTCCCCACAAAGTCCTATATCTTAGAAGTCATGACCAAAGGCTTGGCAGTATGGGAGTTAGCTTCTTCACAAAAGCAACCAGGCAAGACAACAGACTGGACTATGTTATCTCCTCCCCAAACACTCTCATCTTTGGACTTTGGTCTCACATACTGAACCAGTAATTTTGCCTACTTTAGTCTAGAGCATTGGAGTTTAGATCTGAACACACAAGGAACCATTTCTCTGGGGTCACTAGGGTAGCACTATTTCTTAGTCTCTGAGAATCAAATTCATCCAACTCAGGCAAGTGCTAGCAAAGGATTCCAGAACCACAGTAGTTCAAAAAGGAGGGGCAAAGGACCCCCCCCTAAATGCCGGGGTTAGGCTTAAGATCAAAAGACCAGACAGGGACACTGAGTTCAATTACTCAAGATTGGATGGTGGGAGGGGGAGCTGTCACTACACATTGTAAACCTCCAGGACAGAGGGTCAAATTTGGCAGAAGGGCAGGGGAGAGAGGAGAGAGTGGTGGAAAAAATATTGGAGTTATGTGATGATATTGTGAGCCATTGATTGCATACCATGTATGGACTATATGGTGTGGGGAGATCTGTCAATAAAAACATTAAAATATATATACACATATACATATTGGAGTCAAATGACCTGGGTTTGCAACTAGACTTTGCCACATCCTAGCTGAGTGGCCAAGGGAGGTTACTTAACCTGTTTAGGATCTAGGGTTAATTCTTTGAAAAGAGGACAATAATACAAGTCCACAGTACTTTATGCATAATTCAAAACTCAAAAAAATCTTGAAAATGAAGTTTTTTCTTAATTTGTTTGGGAGCAAAACATGATCTGAACTGACGTGAGTTACAAGTCGTTTTCTTTTTTAATATGCCACTTAATGTAACTAACTCTTCCAAGTTTTACAGCAGAAATTTAGTTTGATTGCAACGTGATGCTCCAGTCCTTGCTGGGTATGTTAAACAACAGTCTGTGTCTTGCATTACTTTTCCAAATAATAGTGTGTGAACTTTATTACTTTTCTAAAATTGGAAAAATTCTGAATCCAGAGATACAACTGGCCTCAAGGGTTTGGATAATTTGCATTATAGAGGACTGTTGGGAGGAATAAATGAAAAGTGAGAAAATATGTGTGAAATAATTAGTGCAGTACACAGTCAGGCTTTTGTAGATCACAGGTACTGTAATTAGGCTTGTGTCACCATAGAATATTCAGGAATTATGGTAGTTGGCAATAACCATCTGTAGGCTGATCCATATTAAGTTTCAGATTAATTAACATTTACTGATCTAATTAATTAGTTAACATTAAGGTTCCACATTAACCTTCACAAAGCCCTTGTAAGTGACACAATCAGTCCCTGCCTTGCAGGAAAGGGAGGTACTGCATACTCCTGAACGAAAGTCCTCTCATGCCCTGGCCTGTGATGGAATCTTCCCATCAGTTGCTGACATGGGGTCTTGCACTGTGAAGCAAGGAGGGTATCTCAAGAGTTAGACTCAGTCTCATCCAGCTCAAAATCAGCACAGAAGAAACAAGCCACCAAGCTCTGCTTGAATATCGTGTGCTTGCTCACAAACAATTTTTTCTGTCTAGGACTTTTCTTTGTGACATTTGGAGGTAATGTAGGGGGGAAGACAAAAGGACCCAATAAATAATTATTTTTTACAAAGTAATGATCATGTCATGTGGCATCTTAATCCAAACTGGCCACAGAAGTCGACACTGTCTGGACATTTCAAATTCATAGGAAGTATAACTGCCATAATATATAACTTTCTATATATTGTAAGACATGAACAGATATTCCAAGTTAAGGAACTCTGTATGCATAAGTTCTCCTCTACCACCCTCCAGAATGTTCCATCCCCGTGACTTGATAAGAGCACTTCAACAGCTGACATGAAAACTGAAACTATTTCAAAATAACAGCAAACTAACTTTTGTGGGTTTCTCTGGCATGCCTAGAACTTGGAAGTGAAGCCAGGATACCTAGCAATAGGCAGAGACACTAAAATGAGTTCAGAATTGTCTGTTGATACTCCCACTATGAAAAGACATTTGAAAAGGTCTTAAGTTGTAACTTCAATAAAATGTTAGGGTCTCCCCACCAAACACTCCCTCTCCTCAAGGGCAATTTATAGTAGCATATGGGTTACCCTCTCCAAATTAGAAGGCACAGGTGTGCATATTCTTGGAGTATGGCTTCTGACAGCACATGCCATAGTGTCAAGATGGTGGCACTCCTGCAGGACTGATTGTACATGGGAAGCCAGCAGGAAGGAGCTCAAAGGAAGAGCCTGTGGAATGGACTCAAAGCAGGAAGGCTCTTAGTCCTTTCAATTCACTGATCAGGACAGCTGAGATATTTTTTTCCCCTTTGAAAACTTTCACTGGCTTCCCACGGACCACAGAATAAAGTCCAAAATCCTTAACATGATTTATGAAGCTCTTTGTTGTCTGGTTCCAAACACTTTTTTCTTTTTTTTTAAATCTCTTGTTTAACTCACCCTGTCCTTATTTGACTGCCTCAACTGGGCCAAGTTCTCTCTTTTGGGCCTCCATAGGTTCTGTTCCTTCTGACTGCAATCTCTACCTCTCCGTTTAGCCCAATTTTCCCTCCTTGTCAGTCTTTAGCTTAGATGGTAATTCCTCAGGAAAGTATTTTCCTGTTATGTGCTCCTGTAGGGCTCCATGCTTCTTTCCTCAATTGCTACACTCATTTGATGCTGTTTTTCTCATCAGACTGTAAGTATCTGAGTACAGGGACAGTGTCTACCTTGGCCACTTTTGTCTGAACAAATGCTACAAATCTTGAAACAGTGTAGGCCTTTGTTAATTATTTAAATGAATCTCTTCCCTTTAAAAATCAAATAAGAACCAATGAGATAAAATCTGTAGATTTTTTTCCCTAAAAATTGGTCTTTTGAAAGGACAATATATTTTAAAAAATGGATCTCTTTCATCCTCCAAGGAAACTAAAAGCAAAAGCAAAAACTCTTTAACACCTGAGATGGGGAGAGGATGGGGCTTATGTTTAGATAACTTGTCAATGGGAAGAATTAATAGAATTCTTCTTCTTTATTACACTTTTGGCTCTTTTTTTTTGGTTTAGGACTTTAGCATCATGAGTCCTACTAGAGGTAAAGTTAAAAATTACAAATTGTCATCACGGAATATCACATCATTGATCTGAGCTACACAAGAAGCTGGCTGAGTCACCTCTTCTGGCATGGAAGGTGAATAATGCAATGAGAAGTCAACAAGATCTCCATTTACAGAACCAAAGTTGGAGCCAGGAGTCAGGACCATGGCTATGAGCTGTCCAGTTTGGCTGGATGAGTGATGTGTCAGCCTCCTTCCTGATCACATATTCCAAGGCTGGCTGGTGAAGCAATACTCCGAACGTTTCCAGGAATAGATAAAAAGAAAATCACATTTTGCCTTCAGTTTCTTTCAATTCATAGTGTAATTGTGGGAAGTCCTGCCACCTACTTTAATGTCTAAAGATAAATATGAAGGAATGAGATATATATATGTCATTATTATTACTGTATATAACAACCAGATTGGAGCAACATGCAGACTTGTGTGGATCTTACTAAAGGGACAGAAATCAATCCTGTGGAGATGGAAGATGGGGACATCAGCATGAGCATAAAAGGAAGAGCTGGAGAAATTGGTACTGGGTAGCTGGGATGCTGTGGGGGAAACATTAGGACCCTGACTTGTTTTAAGCCATCCTCAAGCTCAGTAGGAAAACCTGACAGACAAGGGCAAGTTAGGAAACAAGAGAAAGTGTTAAGATGTGCATGGATTGGACAGTTGTTCACTGTGAGATATAAAGTAGGAGAAGGGAGAGGGCAATATGGTAAAAGGTCCGATAAAGAGGGTGGAGTGGAGAAATAAAAAAATACTCCACTGAGCATGAGCATTTGAAAGAAGGTTCTACAATAAAAGAATGTAAAGTGGTGAAGCTGGCTGTAACTGGTTGGAGAACTCGTAGGTACCTGCTTTAACTGTGAGCAAAAGGAGTTGAGATCCCTGCAGACCCTTCCCTTATCAGTGGGACTGCAGGTTTTTAAGCAGGCTGAAATTATGTGGTACCAAAACTTTTCCTAGGATACCATACAAGATGCCCAAGTGGCATTTCTATGCCAAGCTAGCCCAAAACAAAGAATGTAAAGTTCTTTGTGATGTTGGCAAGTAAGGGTCTTTGGAAAAAGCCAATCAGCCACTGTTAGCAGGCAAAATCCCTCCATGAAAATTGTATTTGCCTTCAACACTCAGCTGGAAGTTGCCTTGTGACCTGTAGGAATTAAAAACTTTATCAAGAAAGCCACCATGCTTGTGATCTTCCTCTTCCCCCTCCTTTCTCTTTCCTTCCTGAACAATCTGACCCTAAAACCTTTAGGTGGGGCTGGGCAAAATGGGAATCTGCACTGGAGGCCCAGAGAGGTATGCTGGAGCCAGAGCAGGGGTGTGGGAGGGAAAGCAGAGAACCACTGCAGTGTTGAAGTGGGCTAAGGAGGATTCTGGTAGAGGGGGAGGCAGTAGCCACCAGGCAAGTGATGTTGGAGCCTAAGTTTGGTGAGGACAACAGGAGATAAGTTATATATTGTGGAGCACATTGATGAAATTATAAATCATTGAGGATAATAGAAGCCAGGTTTCTAGCGGTCAGAGAATGAAGTTACACATATGGAACAAAAGAAAATGAGAACAGACCCTGTGGTGTTGGACTAGAGTTAGAATTAGGGGTATATTCATGGTTTGCAAGATAGATCAATCAGTCAATCCACAGATAGATAGACAGGTAAATAGATATGTAAATATATGTGTATATTCCTTAGTTCTGTCCATTGAGAATGACAATCAAATAGCAACGAACACACTTAGCACTCAGGTGTTGGTTTCTAAACCTTTTTTCACTAAAAAGAACTAGTGCTCACCGGAGAAATGGCTGATTTCAGGGTTGGGAAAGTTTAAGAAGAGACTGGCATCTTGCAGTGCCAGAAAGTAAGGAAAGGCTAAAGAATTATGGGAACATGTCAAAAGGACATGAGAGTTAGTTTAAAGGGGCTCTCATGGGCTATA
The DNA here is from genome assembly GCA_004026745.1 of Myrmecophaga tridactyla. Taxonomy (NCBI): domain Eukaryota; kingdom Metazoa; phylum Chordata; class Mammalia; order Pilosa; family Myrmecophagidae; genus Myrmecophaga; species Myrmecophaga tridactyla. The sequence goes on from PVIY010011519.1 coordinate 41,754, forward strand.
TCTGAATCTGTTGCATATGACAGTAATGACAGCAATCGATTACAACCTACTGAATGTAAGCGGAAACCATGAGTCCATACTGACATCAATAAATAAATGTATTTAAAGTTTGGTAAGATGAGGATTACGTTATTTCAAAGTACCTCCCCACAAAAACTTATTAATTACAAAAGGGAAAAGGAATTTTATACTGCAGAAGCCTGGCAGATACTATCTCAATCAAATGACCAAAGTTAACATTTGTCCCTGTAATAGGACACACTAACACTGTGTCCCACCCGGTTGGATGCAATGAGAAGAATCCAGCACCAATTCTGTAATATTCCTACCAACGAGCCATAAACTGAATCAAAGCACATGAACACATCAAACATTCTACAAAATCAAGGGTGATGAGACATCATTTGGCAATTTACTCTCAAATGGTTCAGGGGAGAAAAAAAAGTTATTTGTACTGTACTTGGAACTTTTCTTTAGGTTTGACGCTGTTTCAAAATACCTTAATAATAAAAGGAATTATCATTGTGGACTTGATGAGAGTCAAGTGTCAAGACAGGAGTAGGATCCAGATGGCCCAGGAAAATGTCAACAATTATCCTTCATGGCAGCATACCCTAAATCAGGAAGAGCCCCACCCCCACTCCTCACCCCCCAGTCCGTTGTGGACCAATACTTTTGAAAATACAAAATTCCACATTTGGATTTCAGGCCAATATCAAATTGCTACAGGAGTTTTCAAATGCTCACTCTCAATGTCTGTACTCTCGGTAGGGAGAGGTGAGAGAAAGTTCATGGACCAGCTCAGAGCATACATTGGGTAGCCCTTCTCTACCGTAGTTTGTGTGCATCTGGATGGTCATCACAGCAAGATAGGAAATATCGCCGCACTGTTATCCATTATGGTAGGAGCAGTAATTACCACTATAATTAACATCAACCATCTATACAAGGTATTTCAGAAAGGCACTGAACAGGCAATGCGAGGGGATTAAAGACCTGCCTTTGCCTATATTAACTCAGTTTCTCCAAATAGGTCAGTATGACAAGAATGGATGAAACCAGCCCTGATTCCAATGAAGCTGCTTTGTAGTGACTTCAAGGAACATAAATCCAATCACACACAAGACAAATGAGAACATCTTCTGTGGGCCAACCTGTAACTCTGAGACCTGACTCAGCAGGGATCCAGTGTTCAAAGGATTAATAGAGGACACCCCAAATCAGATGAGTTTGATTTAACTAAAGATCAGTGGGTTAAGATGACGGGGCCGAGAGGAGCCCACACCTGTGCCCTCGCTCACAGATTCTTTGCCACCCCCAGCCCCTCCCTCAGCCAAGAGGCAGCCCCTTCAAATACAAGAGAACAATTATCTGCAATAAACCAAAACCAAAGAGCACCACAAAAAAAGGAACTGTGAGACAACAAACACCATCCAGGTTCAGGACTCTTCCAAAGGACACTCTGACAGTCCTGGTGCCTGTCCCCAAAGGCTGAAATACTCATCCAGCGTCCCCCTCCCTCACACTTATTCCAGCCACACACAAAGGATGATGCACATGAAAACCCATCAGCTGCACTCAATGGGGCTGGATTTGTGCAGCATCTGTCCCTGGTCTGGGGCACATTGCTTACCTGGGGCTGTTTTGTAGCATGTTGTTCTAGAGGGCAGAGATAGGGCATTCTTGGCCCTAGGGCTCTGTGTACTCTGTAGAACTTGTCTCTGCCTCTTCAGCTCCTCTTCTCTCTCCTGGGCTGCTCGGATTTCTTCTTCAATCATGGACAAAGTCCGCTGCTTCCTTGACCTCAGCTTGAAGGGCCCAACCATCACATCTGATTCTTGAGTGGCTAGGAGAGAGGCTGTGCTTCTTAACTCAGCAGCCTCCGAGTACTTGCTGAAATAGCTCCCTTCGGGCTTGGTCTCCTCCATGTTCACTGGGCCAGTGGGCTGCACTGCAGGCAGAGGCTGGGAGGGCCCCCTTTCCCTGAGTGCTCTGTCGTCAGCAGGCAGTATCTTTGGTAACACTTCCCTTTTCTCTGGAACAGGAGAAGACACCTGAGGGGGCTCAAACATGCTCTGAGCCTTCTCTGAGCTGGGAGCCTCAGCTGCAGCTTCCTCTAGAGTTGTTTGAGGTCCCTGCTGTCCTGCTCCATCCTTGCTGGTTTTGGACGCAGCTTTATCCACTTGCTCGGCTATGGCTTGTTGTATGGCATTCTGCACCAAGAGACCAGCCTGATATTCCAAGGGATCATCAAGTGATGGAGAATCTCCCAGCGTGGAAGAAGGGGAATAGAAACCATGATCACTGAATGATTTGGAGCTACCTTCTCCACGGCCCTCTGAGGTATTGTCAGTTTGTGGTGTCTGGGGCAGAGAGAAATCAGCCAATGAGTTTTCCTGGAGGGCATTGGTTGTCTCATTGGAAGCTCCACTATCACTGATGTTGTCCATGCTGAAATCATTGGACAAGGTCTCCAGGACGGTGGTGTCCTGAGACCTCACAGACAATTCATCCAGGCCAGAGTCAAGCTCCTCTGGGTTCAAAGAGACATTGACTGATCTTGAAAACTGATCCAAAATCCCATGGTCTTCATCCTTGACCACAGTGAAAACTGCCCGGGCACTTGTAAACTCTCCATCCTCTGCCCACAATTTAGATAAGGGCCCACGTTTAGAAGGCTCACTGTAGGGCCCATCTTTTCCCTGAGAAGCTGTGTTGACCTGCCCTCCTGTGGTCTGGTTCTCTATGGCACAGGAGGCTTTCTGCCCCTTGGCTGTCAAGGCAGCGCTGTCTTCTGGAATTCCCCCGTCAGAAGCAGGTCTCATGATGGTCAGTGACTTGTCTGAGTTGATCGACCCCAGAGGCCTATAGAAGGGCTTGATAGAGAATAGCCGGGGTGTACTCTGACCCTTGGCCCCTGTTTGCCTGGAATTCTCCATCAGCTGGAATTGTTTGCGAGCAGCAGAAAAATCTATCTGCTCTGTGACTATGACCTCCTTTGTGTTGTCAGCCATCCCTGAACGCTCATGAGAGGGTGTAGAGGCTGTGCAGAGCTGTGGTGGGGACGGCTGCTGCTGCTGCTGCTGCTGCTGCTGCTGCTGCTGCTGCTGCAGCTGCAACTGTTGCTGCTGCAACTGCTGCTGCTGCAACTGCTCCTGCTGCGCCCTTCTCTCTTTGCGCTCCTTGTACTTTTTGTGCGACTCCAGATGCTCCTCGTCCAGCTGTTCCTCGATGGTTTTCTCCTGGGGGGGATTCCACCACTTAGCTGCAATGCCAGGATTCTTTTTCACGGCCTGACTCCGGATGAGTTCCCTCCTTTCCTTCTCCAGCTCCAGCATCTCTTCTGATGGCCGCACTTTCCTGACACAGTATTGTTCTCTCTCACTCTCATCGTCCTCAAAGAGCTTGGAGGGCTTCTTGTCCTCATGGAAGGCACGCAGCTCAAACTTGGCCTCCTTCTTGAGCGTGGTGAGTGTGAACTCCCCATCGCGGGAAGAACACCGTGAGCTGGTTGAGGAGGTGGGGCTCACGGGGGCCTGCAGGCTGTCCCCCAACATATCCCTGGGCTGGCCAGGAGAGAGGCCATTCACCCTTTGACCCTCTGCCATGGCGTGTGAGTTGCTTTGACTGAGCTCAATGTGAGGAGGCGCCTGCCTGCTAGCTGCTCTCTCAGTGGGTTCTGGTTGGGTGGTGGTGTGGGCAGGGGGGCTTGGGCTGCCCACCAGGATGGCTGCGCCAGGCTCTGGGGAAGAGGTTCCGTTGTAAGCTCCTTCGGCAGCAGAATCACAGCAATTGGCCTCTAGCACCTCGTCTAGATACCGGATCTCTCTGGCCACATCATTATCTAGGGATTCCTGGTGATCAGTGAGGAGGCCATTGTGGGAGGGCGAATAGAAAGGGGAGGCGTGGTCCATGGAATGTGGGGTGGCGGTGATTCCAGGAACACTTTTACAGTCTGCAACAGAGACCTCAATTTCCATTTTTTGGTGATCTGGAGGAAGAGAGCAGGTAGCAGGCTCCAGGAGGTTGGCCCAACAGGTGTCTCTCTCGCTTTTTAGCCGAATATCATCCTCGGAAAGCTGGGAGGGCTTCTGGAATAGAGAGGAAACAAAAGCCAGCCTTAGCACATCTTTGATGTATGTGAACACTGAGAAATTAATTTATAAGTACCTGAAAGGAGAATCAGTGACAAGTTCTTTTGAATGAAGATTTCCCTTCCAACACAGTCCTTCAAACATTCCTTTTGTTGTAGTTACCAAAGCCTAACCCTTCAGATTTTCCAAATTCCATTTTATTTACTGGGTTTCTAAATAAAAACTATTTAGAAGCTAAAGGTAGTTTTTTTGACACTGCAAAAATGTAATGTCAGGAATTAATGTCAGATTTTTTAAATTTTATATTGGTAAATTGTTTCTAGTTCAGAAAGTCATGTTTTGGGAAGAGCTGATACAATTTTTGAGTTCTAACGAGAAACTGCCAGGACATCTGCTCATCCATAGTCAAACACTTAAACTCTGTAGCATGCAGAAATATTGGAAGTCATTTCCAATATATGCTAGTTTCATTTTAAAATTTAAAAGTAAATTAGGGAGTACATGGGTGGTTCAGTAGTAGAATGCTCGCCTTCCACGAGACCCGGGTTCGAATCCCAGACCATGCACCCAAAAAACAAACAAACAAAAAGTAAATTAGGACTTAAAACATCAGAAGATGTTTTCTGAAATATGTTTTTCAAATATTTTTAAAAGCAGAATCAGATTACATATATACCAGAGTATTCCACAATATTTATAGCAAACTACTGTAGGCCATGCATGTAATTAGTCAATCTGTATATACCCTTTTGCATCAACAAAATCTTCTCTTTAAGAACATATGATTCTCTGCCAGATTTAATACAACTATTCTGGAGACAAGAAAGTTTTTGGAAAATTCTTCCAAAATAAAATAGTTAAAAACAATGGATCCCTTTCAATGGTCCCTTTAAGGCTACGGTGCCCTCTGACATGGCTGTGATTAGTCATGTGCATTATAAACACCATAAACAAAGCCACTGACTGCACAGTTCTGTTCTCTGGGACCGCATCAAAACAATACCCGTTAGTTAAGGAGTGAGTGTTGCTTTGAAAAGCTACTGGTCAGGAGCAACTTCCCTCCAGTATCTAACAGGTCTTATATGTGATGGCTCCATTTTGCGGTTAAATGAGAAAACCCTATCTTCTTAATGCAGGATGGGTTTAAATGCACGTATTTTTTTTTCCTCTCTAGCCCATGTAATTTGTTATTTGGCATTAGTAAGATTAGTTTTCAAATTCTTGCAGATCTTTTTTTCTTGCTAAGGGAAGCTGATTTATCTCAGAGGAAAAGAGCAGTAAACTGTGACCTTAATTTGAATTCCCCTCCAGGATTTCACTGACACTCTGGTCAGCTATGTTTTTCTGCCTGAAGTTTATAATGTGTCTGGTATTACTGACTTTGCACATGGTAAAAATGGTAAGGTAATATGGTAAAATATTAGTTTATTTAACTTTTCAACAATTTTAATGACTTAGAATTTAATATTAAAATACCACTTGAGGGTGATTAATTTCAAAATCCTCCCAAGGTAAGTGGATAATTATGGATTTGCTCATGCACATGGGTTCATCCCATACAGTCTGCACTGCTGTCAGAATGTCAAAAAACTTTTGCGTGGTTATCCATAAGCTGAAAGGGGCTCAGTGGTTTCATTCACTCTTCATATTCCACATTCACCTTCAGACTTAAATCATTCACTTTTAATATATATATTCCTTTTATCATAATTGGCAACAATAACAGGTATTCTTTCTTTGTTAACACTTTCCAGTTTCTGATGCTCTTCTAAGGTAGGTCTGGTCTTTACCAACTCTGATACTTAATACCAGAGTTTTAAAACTTAAAAAAAAAAACGCTAATGCCTGTATTTTTATTTTTGACACCAACTAGTGTTTCATTTAACTTTAGAATACACTAAGGCATGTCAGCTAAAGAAGTTTTCACTGCACTTTTAAAAACATTAAATTTTTGGGGGGTAGGCAACTGTCAGTAACTTCTACTCATGCATATAATTTATTGGATGACATTAAACTCCAAGTACAGTGAGGTCAAAATTAGCCTACTCTATATGAAGTTATTACTGGAATAACAGACCAATAAAAGGGGATAGAGCAGTGCAATGGTGGCTCAGTGGCAGAATTCTCACCTGCCATGCATGCCAGAAACCCAGGTTCAATTCCCAGAGCCTGCCCATGCCAAGAAAAAAAAAAGGAGATGATGAATCAGCTGACCCATAGCATCCTCAGCCAAGTCTTCATTTGGCCCATGATTTACCACTGATATCTCTTCATGGACTAGGAGGCAGGGATAGGAAAATAGTAGAAAGCCCCTGGGAATGAAATACGGCTAAAGATCACTGCTCTACTGAAACATAAAACACTTTAGAAGTGGTTAACAAGAGAGGAAAGAGGACAATGTAATCTAAAAGGATGATAAAAGACAATTCATTAGTTCATTTATTCATTAATTCATCCATTCAGTAAGCAGGAGGTTTACTGGGCAGGTCCTAATAAAATTAGAATAAATTCTACACCCTTTTCTTAAGGCAAATTGAATATTCCCACACTTCCTAGGAAGCCATTAAGTCTATTCTAGGATTTACTTCCGTCTGGGTCAGGAGAAGTGAAAAACATGCCTACATTTGTCTCCTTGCTAATTACAGCCTTTCTGGAGAACTCTCTGGCCTCACATCAACATTGTCCCTTTCTCCTGCATGCTACAGAGTTTAAGTGTTTGACTATGGATGAGCAGATGTCCTGGCAGTTTCTCGTTAGAACTCAAAAATTGTATCAGCTCTTCCCAAAACATGACTTTCTGAACTAGAAACAATTTACCAATATAAAATTTAAAAAATCTGACATTAATTCCTGACATTACATTTTTGCAGTGTCAAAAAAACTACCTTTAGCTTTGAGCCATAAATGATAATGAGTTTCATTAGTTACATCTTCTGAGATCTGTCAAACCAAGATTTTAAAAATGCTAATTACTGGTTAAGAGTCAAAGTTTGAGGTCTCAGTATAATTTGCAATGCTTTCTTCCCGATACACATTTTTTTAAAATCTAGGTTTTGAAAGGATATCTAGACAGTGGAAGGTATAAGCAGGAAAGAGACTTTCTTTCCAGGTAGTTAAATGGGGAACTGCTACTTCCCAGCAGTTCCAGTCAATTCTTCCTGAACCAGGATTCCAACTACTGCAGCCAGTCCCAGATCTAATCAGGGAGATATACTTAAAGAGATACCAGCTCTCAATGATCCCCAATTAGATATCAGAGACCCGAAGTTTTTGTAAAGTGAGGTAACAATCATAACAAAAGAGCAAATTCCTGAGGTCAGCTCTCAGTAGGCAGAATTTGTCTTCAAGCAAGATGGCCTGATTTAATCAAAGCACCGATAACTACAACAAGGAAAAGAGAAATAAACTGGAAATCCCACTAAGTCCGAGTTTGGTATCATTAAATGTCTTGTTTAAACCACCAAATGCTTATTACTCCTTTTGAAGATAAGAAGGATCAGAACTTTCTCCAGGCTTCAGAAGAGGTGAACTTGATTCCAGATTCAGATAAAATGAACATTTATTAATGGAAGGCCTTTCTGAAATAAACATTGCCCAATGCAAAAATCAGGAAGATGTGAAAAGCCATCTGAATTTTCAAAGGGAAACTAGGGTTCTAGGAGTTTCCTGGGGGATCTTTTGATTGCCCTGGCCAACCCTCCAAGTGGAACCATAGCCTCATGGCCTATTGAGAGAATACCTGCCTCCCACAGTCTTCCCAGAATAGCCAACAGCTGGTTAGGTTGGCTACATTTACTTTAAAATACTTGGACAGAGACAGTGTAATAGAGCTGTGTGTGGATGGAATTAGTTTAAATTACATGCCATTGGCAGACTCCAGGAATGGTCAACTAGCTTCTAATCAGAGAGCTCACACTCCACAGGCAGCTTCCTCAAGTGCTTCAGCTCTAACTCCCTAGTAACCCAGAAGCTTTGCTAATTGGCATAATAAATGTGAAAAGCTTTTTGATACAATTAGTGACTTGTAATTAACATAATGAATGTTAGAAATCCATTTTTGATAGTGAAATTGGTGGTGGTGTTGAAAATCTGTGGATGAGAGAGATTCTCATCCTTTCATGAACAGGATATAAAAATTGAGTGAGTGGAGGCATGCAACTAGAACCTCGAGGACAATATGTTGAATATGTCAGAAACAAAAAGACGAATATTATCAGGCCTCACTCACATGGACTAACTATAATATACAAATTCGAAGAATTGAATTTGAGAGCATAGGTTATCAGGTTAAGGAATGTTGTAAAGGTTCCTAGATTATAAGCTCTTAGATGAGTCACATATATTTAGGAGTTGTAACTTATTTCTAAATTCTGAGATGCTGAGCTCTTTGTGTATAACCTGGTCGTTTCGTGGAACTTCGGGTGTCTCTGTGACAACTGAGACACGAATTTAGAACTCTGAAGCTATAAAAGTCAGCATTATCCCATACAACAACTGTTTAAAAAATTGAAAAAGTGATCAGACTTCAGCAGAGATATGAATGAAGCTGATCCGGACAGGACTAAGGTAAATCAGAATACAGGTAAAGGACGATACTGACTGTGTTTTAAAACTTCAACTTCTGTGTGAGACCAAAGGAAGGGATGTTTGGTGCAAAATTTATATTTTCGGCAGCACACTATCTAATTTAACTCAGTTTATTTGAACACCATAATTACATGGAACCTTGAACAAGGAGTGAGAGGTTGTTGGTTTGTACAGGTTGTGACATGCTCTGATATATTCCAGAGTAAACTAGGCAGAGAATAAAAAAGTATTTGCAAAGTCCACTTGGGAGACTGAGGAAAAAGGAGGAGATATTAAATTTCCCCATTTGGGGAATTCCTGATATTCTCGCAAGCAGCGAGCCCTGGATTTTGGGGTTCGCCCTATAAAACTTATTCCTGCAAGGGAGAAGCTAAGCCTACTTATAATCATGCCTAAAAATCATCCCCAGAGAAACTCTTTTGTTGCACAGATGTGTCCTCTCAGATGAACTCACTGTCCCCCACCCCCACTCCCAAAGTGGGACATGACTCCCAGGGGTGTAAATCTTCCTGGCAATGTGGGATATGACTCCCAGGGATGAGTCGGGACCTGGCATTATGAGATTGAGACAGCCTTCTTGTTCAAAAGGGGGAAGAGAGAAAATAAACAAAATAAAATTTCAGTGGCTGAGAGATTTCAAACAGAGTAGAGAGGTTATTCTGGAGGTTATTCTTATGCATTATATAGATATTCCTCTTTAGATTTTAGTGTATTAGATTAGCTAGAAGGAAATACCTGAAGTTGTTGGTTTGTAGTCCAGTAGCCTTAATTCCGGAAGATGACTGTATTTTTACAGTGTGACCATGTGAGTGTCACTTGTGGCTGATGCTCTGTTTATCCAGGGTATGGACAGATAAGTAAAAATTTAAGGACAAGAAAATGAATAAATAATGGAGGGGGGTGGATAAAAGGTAAAAAAATTGGGTAGGTTGCAATACTAGTGTTCTATGAGAGGGAAGGGTAAGGGATATGGGATGTATGGGGTTTTTCTTTTTAAGTCTTTTTTCTGGAATGATGCAAATGTTCTAAAAATGATCATGGTGAATACACAACTATGTGATGATATTGTGAGCCACTGACTATATATTTTGGATGGACTCTACGGTTCGTGAAGACATCTTAATAAAATAATAAAAATATTTCTTTAAAAATAGAGTGTTTTGCCTGGCATACTCTTAGGGATGGTGCTTGAGCTCTGAGAGCTAAACAAACTTTGGTTGTTTTAACATCCATCATTTGGGTAACAGAACCCTGCCTCCATTAAATGACAACATCCGTCTTTGTTTAAGGTGTGGTGGAAGCATATAGGATCCCAGAGAGCTGGAAATGTGGAGTTCTAGACTTACTTTTATAAATGTTTATTGAATAGGTGTCTATGAGTGTCAGTACTTGTCCCAAGACCTGCTTTTCTTAACGACTCCTACAAGCGGAGGTGCTGAATTCCTGCAAGGCTTCTGGGAGTCTGGACAGCAGGCCCTCTGCTTCCTCTGATGACTTCCCAGAGGCAAAATATTAAGATCCCACATCCCAGGCATTGCTTCAAATGCGCACATTAGAAAAAGCCTGTGACTCCCCATGACCACGACAGAGCACAAGGGAGATTCTAGAAGCCAGTTTAGTTTGCACAGGAAAACAAAAGCATGCAGCCCAGCTAGTGGGATTGACAGCAGCGTGCTCTTTCTGCTCAGATACACCTGACCTGCAGCTGGGCCTGACGTGTCCAGAGAGAGATTGAAGAGAGTGCATTTTCCTCTGCAGGCCTGTGGAGGCCCAGGCAGACTTCAGATAGGTGCTGCTCCCTACAAGGACAAGCAAGAAGCTGAAGCTTCTGCTCACTTGAACCGCCTGCTGTTCTCAGAGCCTTCCCTCTTCCCCACTGCCCTCAGGTACTCTTCTTAGGCCACCCCAACCCCAGGATCTCCAGGCTCCAAACCTAACAATGACCCAAATTGCTCAAACATCAGGCCTGCTGCACGACCAGGTTTCTCTGCACTGAATAGCCCAGATTACTTCCTACTAAAGCCACAATATTTAAATTAAACTCTTTTCCCCAGGTAGTAGGTGACCTGATCCTTTAATCCAGTTATTTTTAAATTCCACCAAAAATACAAACTCACTCTTGGCCTAGGAACAGAAGCCTGGCTATAGCCACCAAAAATACAAACTCACTCTTGGCCTAGGAACAGAAGCCTGGCTATAGAACCAAACTTCCTCATAGCCAAGAAATCAGATGGCATCTCCATTTTCCCTTTTAGCCTCCTCTTTCATTAGTGCAGTTGTTGGTAAGGGGCACAATTACTATCTTGGCAGCTATGCGTTGCTGTCTCTAGGTGGTTCTTAAATGACTCTAGCTTTTTCTGGCTGAGACCGGGTGTCTCTCTCGAGGGCAAATCAGGAGGAGGGGGTGCACCTGGCTGGAGCAGGATGCTTGGAGACCAGTAGGAGGTCTGCTGAACCTCCCCATTAGCTTAGTGGGAGCCAGGGTGGAGCTACGGGCAGGAAGTCTGGAGGAGACTCACACCCAAAACAGAGGCAACCTGAGCAGTGTGGGAGAGGAAGACAGAGGTCAAAGAGGTCAAAGCGCTTTCCTGCCACATTCCTGGCCATTCATCAGCATGTCCCCAGAACCTGGCCAGTGACAAGCCCTGGGACCAGTGCCGTGGGAGGTTCCCAGAGCTCGGATCCCTATTCTCCAGAAAGAAGTTCCCAGGCTTAGAGGGAGAAAGGACCAATTTATATAAAGAAAACAAACAGCATAAGGCACAGGAAGTGCTAGAGTAATAACTGGAAAGAAAATTTCAGGACTGTTCAATGTTCAAACAGTGCAAGCAGAAAAGAATTTATGAAGAAATCCGAGGACACCAAAGTTCCTAAGCAGGCTGACCTGAAGCTTCTCTGGCCCTTAGGCTGCAGCTGGCAGTAGTCCAAGGAAGGGACTGTGGGCCTGAAGGCACACCACCCTCCCCTGAAGGTACAGAAGCAGCAGGAGTATCTGGGAACTGTTTGGCTTCAGGCATAGCCTGACGTAGAGGGATGAGCTCTGGATAATAATATGGGCCACATTCCAGTGAAAGACAGTCTTCCTCTTCAATCTCACCAGAGCTAATTCTGGCCTGTGTTGACTGTGGGAAACTGGGAACCTAGCCACTCCCTAACAAGTCCAGAGGTTTCTCCTAGCTGATGGGGGTGGCTGCCAGCCATGAGGACCCCAATCTCTGCAGGGACACTGAAGGCTAAATTTAGACCAGGCAGTCTTATATGAATGCTATGATTCCTAAGGAAGGATAACATGTTATATACAAGGGAGTCCCATTAAGATTAAAGGCCGATTTTTTCATCAAAAACCATGAAGGCAAGAAAGAAGTGGAACAAGATATTTAAAGTGCTGAAAGAAAACAATTGCCAACCAAGAATTTTATATCCAGTGAAACTCTCTTTAAAATGAAGAAGCAATTAAGACGTTCCCAGATAAAAGCTGAGGGAGTTATCACAACCAGACCTGACCTAAAAGCAATCCATGCTAATGGGAGTTCTGTAGAAAGGACACTAGGCAGTGGATCAAAATAGCATAAAGAAATAAAGACCTCTGGTAAAGATAACCATACAGGTAATTATAAATGCCAGTACTACTGTATTGCATTTTGGGGGATGTAATACCACTTTTTACTTCTTACAGGTTCTAAATACAAAGGCATAAATAAAAAGTAATGATAAACATATGGTTTGGGACACATAATGTATAAATATATAACATATGTACAGCAAAAAGTTGGGGGGACAGAGGGATAAAGTAACAGTGTAGTTATGCTCTTGAAGCTTAGTTGGTATTAAATCAAATGTCACTATATAGACTTAGGATGTTAAATTTGAGTCCCATGGTAACTAAAAAATATATATACAGAAAGAAATAAGAAGAGACTCAAAAAGGTAGAATACAAAAAGTCAAATATGAAAGTAACAATTTTTGAGGGGAAAAAGGTGTAAGACTTACAAGGACCATGCAGTAAAATGGGAGAAGTCCTGCATCATCAATAGTTACATTAAATGTAAATGGATTAAACTCTCTGATCAAAAGGCAGAGATTGGCAGAATGGATTAAAAAACATGACCCAATTCTCTTTCTATGAGACTCACCTTTAATTCAAACACAGTATGTTGAAAGGGAAAGAATGGAAACAAATATATGCCATACATTAATGAATGGTATATGAAAAGAGAATTGGGGTGGCTGTACCAAAATAGACTTTTAAGACAAAAACTGCTATGGGAGACAAAGAAGGTCAACTTATACTGCTAAAGGGGTCAATTTAACAAGAAGACATAACAATTATAAATATATGCACACCTACTGACAGAGCCCCAGTATATGAGGCAAATACTGAGAGATGTGAAAGGAGAAATAGATGGCTGTACATTAATAGCAGGAGACTTCAATATGCCACTTTCAAACAGATAGATTATCTAGACAGAAGATCAATGACGAAATAGGAGATTTGACTAATACTATAAGCCAACTAGACCCAACAGACACACAGAACACTTCACATTCTCCTCTAGTTCATGTGGATGATTCTCCAGCATCGGCCATGTATTAGGTCACAAAACAAGATTCAGTAAATTAAAACACACCAAAATCATGCAATCTATCTTCTCAGACCACAATGGAATGAAGCTAGGAATCAATAATAGAGGGAGAACTGGAAAATTCACAAAAATGTGGAAATTAAACAATGTACTCTTAATCAATAGGTGAAAGAAAAAAATCACAAGGAAAATTAGGAAAAAGAAACCAAATATCTATGAATAAACTTAACCAATCATGTAAAGGACTTATACATGGAAAACTGCAAAACAAAGCGAAGAGAAATCAAAGAAGACTTAAATAAATGGAAGGACATTCTATATTCATGGGTAGGAACGCTAAATATGGTTAAGATATCAATTCTACCCAAAGTGATTTACAGATTCAATGCCAATCCCAGTGAAAATTCCAACAGACTTCTTTGCAGAAATGGAAAAGGCAATCACTAAATTTAAGTGGAAGGTCAAGGGGGCCCTGAATGGCCAAAACCATCTTGAAAAAAACACATGAAGTTGGAAGACTCACACACCTGGATTTTGAAATTTATTACACAGGTACAGTAATCAAAACAGCATGATACTGGCATAAGGATAGACATATAGACCAATGGAATTGAATTGAGAGTTCAGAAATAAACTCTCACATCTATGGCCAATTGTTTTTGACAAGGGTGGCAAGTCCACTCAATTAGGAAAGGATAGTCTCTTTAACAAATGTTGCTGAGAAAAATGGATATCCAAATGCAAAAGAATGAAAGTGGAACCTATCTCACACCATAAAAAAATTAACTCAAAATGGAGCAAAAGCTTAAATATAGAAGCTATAAAACTCCTGGGGGAAAACATAGGGAAGTATCCTCAGAACCTTGTGTTAGACAACAGTTTCTTAGACTTTACACTAAAAGCAGGAGCAATAAAAAAAAAAATAGAGAAATGAGACTTCATCAAAATTAAAAACTTTTATACATAAAAAGACTTCATCATAAAAATAAAAAGGCAATCTCCAGAGAAAATATTTGGAAATCACGTATCTGATAAGGGTTTAATATTCAGAATATACATGGAAACCCTACAACTCAACAACAAAAAGACAATCTAATCTAAAAATGTGCTAAAGACTTGAATAGACATTTCTCCAAAGCAGCCACACAAATGGCCCCAAAACATATGAAAAGGTGCTCAACATCATTAGCTACTAGTGAAATGCAAATCAAAACAAGATACCATTTTATGACCCCCAGAATGACCTTAAGAATACAGAAAATAACCAGTGTTGGGATGGATGTGGGGAAATACGACCATTTGTTCATTATTGGTGGGAATGTAAAATGGTGCAGCCACTATGGAAGACACTTTGGTGGTTCCTCAGAAAGTTAGGTACAGAATTACCATATGATTCAGTAATGTTACTTCTAAGGATATACCCAAAAGAATTGAAAGCAGGGACTCAAATAGATGTTTGCATACCGATGTTCCCAGTGGCATTGTTTACAATTGCCAAAAGTCAGAAGCAACCTAAGTATCTATGAACAGATGAATTGTTAAACAAAATGCAGTACATACATATAGTGGGTTATTCAGCTGTAAAAAGGAATGAAGTTCTGATACACATGTAAATATGGATGAATCTTGAAGACATCATGATCAGTAAATTAAGCCAGACACAAAAGAACAAATATTGTATGATCTCACTAACGTGAAATAATTGGAATAAGCAAATTCAGAGTCAGAAACTAGAATACAGGTTACCAGGGGCTAGGATGAGGGTAGGGAATGGGGAATTAATGCTTAATTGGTATAGAATTTCTGTTTGGGTTGATGATAAGGTTTTGGTAATATATGGTGGTGATGGTAACATACTGTAGATGTAGACGTGATTATGTGATTGACACCACTGAATTGCATTTTTTGAATGTGGTTAAAAGGAGAAATTTTGGATTCTGTATATAACTGGAATAAAAACTTAAAAAAACATACAAAGTCTGTACAACATAAACAGTAAACTAATCTAAACTATAAATCGTAGTTAATAGTATAATTATAATATTGTTTCAACTGTAACAAAGGTACCACACTAATGGGAAGTGTTCATAATAAGAGGGGGTGGTATAAGGGAGCTCCATATTTTCTGCATGATTTTTCTATAAATCTACAACTTCTCTAATTAAAAAAATTTACATATGATATTAGAGAATCCTGATCTTTGCAAAAAGAGCCTTGGAGGGTAGGAAGCTACTTCATTTATTACACTAGAGTTGCTAGAATTATAGTATAGTCCCCTTCAAGAAAATAAAAATCAAGGGTGATATAAGAAACAAATTAAACTATAATAATACATACCAAGTTGCTGTCAGATAGTATTTAGAATATTGAGATAAAGGACAGTTACTTCTTCTTTATAGTAGGTAATATATTTTATAATGCATCTTATTATCATTTTATTATCATGAAAGTAAATTTTAGAACTAAATTTGAAATAAAAAAAAAAATCTTAAGGAACCCCCTCCCCTTCATTGGAAACAAGGCTCGCCTATGTCTGGACTCACATTCCTGGTGAAGGAAAGTGGTCAATTTTTAGTGTAACAGTCTCCCCCAAACACTTGTCCTATTAATAGTACACCCAGCCCCAGTGAAAGGCCACCAGCTCGAATGTCAGGCTGTACATCTGGAAAATGTTAAGGTGTTATTTGATTAACACATTTACAGCTGGGCCTTTCTGTGAAAGAAACCGAAGATGGTGTATGGCGGGTGGGGGGCGAGAGGACAGGAGGGGAGGACAGGAAGCTGCTGCCTTTTCTGCAGCAACTGGTGAAAGGGTTGTTTCTTTCTGTTACTCCCTCCTTACAGGAGGGATTGGGAACTACTGGGACGTTGCAGGGCTTCCCCTGCCTGAGGAGTGAGGTTTCATTTCAGCTCCAAGAACGCCAAATTTCACTTCTCCGTGTAATACACCTGGTGCTCCACAGCAGCCTTCAGATGCGCTACTCACCAAAGGTGCTTTTCACTCTGAGTCTATTTTACAGGGCAGTCCCCACCTCTGGAATAAACCAAGATTAAGGCCCCTGGGTGGGAAGCTTGGCTCCTGCAGCCTGAAATTTCTAGGGTAACTGATTCTGCCGGAAGCAAAAGCAAAGTCCACGTTGAGACCTATAGGACACTTAGCTGTGCCTTCCTGGCGTTAAAACAGTTCAGGGTCTAGGCTGCGTGCCTGGCCAACCAGGAATGGCAGTGAGCAGAAGTTGAGAAGCCACTCTGCTGAGGCATGGAGCCCGATGCTTTTAAGATTAACCCTTTGTTCCACTTAGGAACACAGCTGATGCGTTTCTCCTTCCAATCCCACAGCCCCTACAGGAGCAGGCACCACGCGTTCCCTAAGAAGCCCCAAGTCAACGTGGCGAGCTGCATACTACAGCAGCAAGTCTCTTAAATAAACCCAAGACGATACGGAGAAAACCAGTCACCAGGATCACTGGGTCATTTGTTTCTGTTCTGGAAAAGAAGCACACACACACACACTCATCCACGGGCACACTCACGCACCGTCATCAAAGCATTACCTGCTACGGATGAGTTGTGTATCTTTGCTCTGTGGGCGCATCCCAAGGCTTCCCCTCTCCCCTTGAGCATGAAAACTGCGGGGAGTTTTACAAGATTGGCCAGAGATGCCCCAAGTCACCCTTCTGAGCTCAGCTGCTCACTTCCTCGCAGGAAAGGACTCCACAGCACAGCACACAGTTCAGAGGGAAGCTCCCCTCCACAAAGACTCTGGCCTCAAGGAGGAACCCTCTCCTTTCAGATTAGAAAGAGAAGAATAAGAGCAGTCGGCGGACTCGGCTTACCCTGCCCAGAGCGTGCTCCTCAAGCGTCCTCAGTCAGAACTGCCTCTTTTTCCGGACAGATTCCTGTGCACTGGCTCAAGCCAGACAAATTCCTTCTGAGTCTCCTGACGGAAGGCTGTGATGTCACAGCTGGCCCTCCCTCAGCTCCCTAAAAGGCCATTCACACAAAGAGGGACTTTAACCCCCCTTCAAGAAGCCAGGGGCCCCTCCCGAGCCGCCTGGAGCCGGAGGCAGTGGCAGTCCCAGCCAGGGGGGCGGCAGAAGCCTTTGGACCGTGGGAAGAGCACAGCTGCCTTCTTGGAAATTGGGAGATGGGCCTTGGGACAGGCAGGGGAATGAACATACCGGAGATGACGAGGCAGCAACACATCAGAGAGATCCTGAAGAAATCTCTATCTACGCAGATGTTTCAGGACAGCTTGTATATGTGTGCATGTGAAAGGACAGTCGCTGCACAAAATGTGCTAAGTCAACATCACTCACCGTCCCTCCACTCAGAGAAAAATGCTGTTAATATTTTACTGAATTCCACCAAGTCTTCTTTTCAGAAATATATTTAATATAGTTGAGACCATACAGTATGTACAATTTTTCTACCCAGCTTTTTTTTTTCTTTTCTTCATTGAGCACTTTTTGTGTTAACGATTTTTGTAAGACATATTTTAAATGGCTGTGCAATACCCCACGCCATGGTGGGACAGATGATTTGAAGCCAGAGAAGAGTTCTCTGATTTTAAAGGATGTCTGAGGAGAGGGGCTTCAGCTCCCAGCTAATGGATAGTATCCTGCCACAAAGAAAGCAGGCCTGCATTTGCCCGGGCTGGAAACAGAAGCACTCCAATAGGTCTGATAGGCATCTACATAAGTCTTTCTGTGGTGCCAACACCAACTGGCTCCGAGCACTGCCCCAGTTTGCACCCACCTTTTCCCTGGAACTCTGGGTTGACCTGGAAATTTGGAGGCCTATCTTAGAAAGTCAGTGAGGATTCCAGGCCAATTCAGGGCCATAGACTCTCCCTTTCTTCAGTAAGATTTTGGAGGAGAAAGAGAAATGAGATTTGGAATAAATTCAGAGGAGAAAAGCGGACTAATTCCATGCCATGTCCCTGGGGTCCTGTGGGACCAGGTGGTTTGGGGCGAGTTTGGGGGCAGTTTGGTTAAGGACAGTGAGCAGACCAAGGAAGGCGATAAGGCTTTCTCATGGCCTGTGCATTGGCCAGCAATTCAGATCCCTCCAAAAAACAGTGGTCAAGGAAGGCATCATCAGAGTAGATGGAACCCAGACTGCGTCTTTTGAAAAGGAAACTGAAAGTATGCTTTACCATATCTAACAATATTTTTAATATTTTGAATTTATTTAGAAATATCAGGGAGTTTCTTAATGATTTACTTGGTGATACCAAATCACCAGGGAACTATATGGAAACACTGAATTTATGCTGCCCTTTGGAGGCCTTAGAATAGTTTGCAGTGCAACCAAAGGCATTTCAAGATGTTACTTGACAGTCTAATGTAAACTGAGGCAGGGAAATCATGCCCAGATCATTGCTGATTGAGAAGGAAGATGCTTGTAGGACCTTCCCGTTGTGCAGCCTTTGGCCAAAGAGGCAAGAGTGATGGTACCTCAGAGTTCCTGTTTAGGGTGATGAAAATTTTGGTAATGAACAGTGGTGACGGTAAAACAATATTGTGAATATCATTAATATCACAGTCATACACATGAAAGTGGTATAAAGTGAGAAATTTTCTTTTGTATATATGTTACCAGAATAAACATAATTTAAAAGAAAAAGAAAACAGTGATGGAACCTGGCCCCATAACATAACCACACCGGTCCCTCAGCACCTGTTAAGACTGTTTGTAAAAACATTTTGCTTTCAATCTGCCTTATCATAAAAGAGGGGAAAACAGTATGCGCTCTTAAGAGTACTTCTGTCAAATACTATGCATGGTTAGACTTATAATTTCAGAGATGCCACAGTTCAATAAACATATACACTCACACAGGCATGTACACATGCATACACATATGTGCATATTACATGCACACTCACATGCACAGACTCACATATACAACTTGCATGCATGCACATTTGTGTGAGTGGGCATATGCCCACATGTGTGTCTGTGCACTCACATGTATATTTACATGAAGATACACATTCACATACATGTAATACATGCACGTACAATAACAGATTCACTGACACACACCCATTTACACACACATACACATATACACACTCTCACACACATTCATACCCACAAAAATAGGGTGAAAAAAAAAAACGGCTGCAAAAATAGGGTGGGGTTTAGGAAAACACTCTGTGGCAAAGTTTTAAGTCCTGCAGAAATGTGGTTTATACTCAGTGGCAGAGGGAGAAATTAAATCGCCAAGCTCGATTTCGGCTGTAAAAGCATGATTGGAGCAGTCCTGCGTTGGATGATTGCAGTTTACCCAAAAGAAATGATCAGAATAGAATCCAGTAAGCAAACACCTCACTGCTGTGCGTCCTGCTACCATCCTCTAAACACATAACTGGGCTTGTAGGGGTGGGTGGTTCAGAGTTTATGAAAATAAATGTGTACTCTAGTTTAGTTCTCCTGGTGCTATAAACAGACCTACTTGGTCCAGGCTTGCTGGAAAGCAAAATGCAATTTCTCAGGGCTAAATTAGGGTTCTCCCCTTCCATCACAGAGAGTGGACTGAAGCCCAGGGGAGGCAACCCCTTCCCAGCGTCACACGGCTAGGCAGGGACAGAATTGGATAGAATCCACCCACGGGACACAGCTTGGTCCCTGGGCACCCCTGGAAGTGCCCCCTGGGCAGTTGAGAGGGAGCAGATCCAGGAAGTGAGCTCCGCTACAAAGCAAAGGCGTCAAAAAGGAAAAAATTAGAAAGCAAATGGAAGGCAGCAACACATGGTCTTTGAAACATCTGCCTGAGGCTATGTGACTTTGGGATGGGCATGTTTCCTTTCTGAATCTATTTTCCTATCCGTAAAATGAGAGCCAATTACTAGACACCATCTCTACCCCTCCTGGCATCCACATTCATTTCCCTTTTGTTACCAGTCTCTGTAATTCTGTGGTTTTAGCACAAATGTGGGGCAGAGGCGAAATGCTGTGTAGTTGTGTGTCTGGTAATGATGTAGTCAGAGCCACAGGAAATGAGTGATGTAGTGGGATTATACCCATTTTACAGAGGAGCCTTTGAAAACGTTGATACTTATGCTGAGATTTCAGAGCTTCCAGGAAAAAAGCTCTATCCTACCTTAGATGTCCCCTTGTCAGAACTTTATCCTGTTAGTTTAAGGAGTTCCTGCTGTGGGAAGGCTCCCTTCTCCCCCTTTCTGGACCTGGGAAGACAGAGGTTTGCAGTTCCCAAACTGCCACCAAGGCCTATTCAAGGCACACAGTGAGCTTGGGTCTCAGCCCCTTCCTGGCTCCCTTTCCAAATGTCCATCCTAGCTCCCTCCCCCCTCCCTGGATACAGGGCTTCCCTCCTCCCCTTATCTTTTAGGTTCTACCTTTAAGCCTCACTCTGAAGGGCTAAATACCTCAGGTCTTAAAAGCTATTCACAGTTAGATGGAAATACCACAGGGATATTTACAATTTCAAATAGGACCTTATTTGCCCAAAGGAATCCCTAACAGGGTGAAGTGTGGGAAAGGAAACATATGCAGCCCTTAAATTATTAGGGGAAAATTGATGAGAGGTGGCAGAAGAGGAATAACTACTCCCCGTAGAAAGGCTGAGCACTACTACTCTGAGGCTCCGGGCACTGCCAGCTACAGACCAAGGGGCTGGAAAGAGTACGTGTGGACCCCCCGCTACGGCAGGCCTCACGATCTCATCTACATTTATGAGAAAAACATTATTCTACAGATCAAGAAAGAGTTCACCTACTTCCAAGCCCTCACCCATTCCACTGCATCCATGCGGTTCGTCCCCAGCACTGCTCAAAAAGCAGGCTTCAGGAAGGAAGCAGCCTGAGCACTGATATAGGTTATGCTTCATTCCAGAAACATGAAATTGGTGGTGACCTTATAGGGAAAAGGGAGAAGTCTGGTAGGTCAGCCACAGTGCTCACTTCCCACTTCTGCCCTGAATACCTCCAGGATCTCAGACTCTGAAAGCCCCTCTGGCTCACCACTTCATAAAGTATGCTCTTATCTCCTGCAAAAACACTGATGCCATCGCGGTGCACTGAAATCTTGTCTATACCTGAAAGCCTGCCGGCAATGAAAATGTGTAGTAATAAGACTCGCCATCTGAAAATTATGATTTGCTTAACTGGTGGGACACCACACAACCTGGAAGGTTGGTCTATATGTGCAGACAGGCATATCGAGTTAAGAATGTGTACTGTATCCAACAGATCTGGGCTCCTTCTGGGTATAATACCATTACTACCGTAAGCCCCAAGGGCTGCTGTGAAACAACTGCTCAGGAGGGGGCTTGTCATACAGTAAAAGCACTCAACAAATGGTGACTAAATCAGAAACAAACTGGGAACATATGTGAAACTCATATCACAAGGGGTTAATATTCATGATGAATAAAGAGCTCCTGCAAATCAATATGGAAAAGAACAACATAAAATGGACAAGTCATAAAAATGGACAGAAGATATGGGCAGAGGGGTTCACCAAATAAAGGAATGTAAATTATTCTTAGACATACAGAAAGATTCTCAATCCCATTCATATAAAAGAAAAGCAAAATAAAATGAGAAGTTTTCATCTACAAAATTCATGATCAAGATATGATGAAACAGTTACCCTTATTCAGCTCCATAAAGTTGGATTTCAGTTTGTCAATACATAACAAACTTTAAAATATACCAGGCCTTTAACTCAATAATTCTACTTCCAAGATCTTATACTACAGGCATAGTGGCACATGTATAAAATTACCTTTATCAAAGGATTTTCAATGCCACATTGCTTGCTGTCATAAAAGATCACAAAAAGCCTAAATTAATAGGGCACTGGTATATTCATAAAATGGAAAATTATGCAATCTTTAAAAAGAACAGCTCCCATCTCTCTGAGAATTGATAGAGAACCATTTCCAAGTTCACTGGCAAGTGGTACAGGACAGTGTATAAAGCATGCCACGTTTAGTGTTAACAAGAAAAGGAACTTGAATATACATTTTATATATCTTACTTGTACAAATGTGTGTATATATTTATAAATACATGCTTATATTTATATTTGTATATCATAGACTATCACTGGAAGAACACAGGAGAAACTGGATAGCTCAGGGATGGGTAGATTTTCACTGCGTCATTTTGTATACCATGTGTATAAATTAGCTTATGAAAAGGAATTAAGCATATAAAATATAAATAGAGAAATAGATAGATGAACAAGGACTAAAAGGAAACATGGCAACATGATTAGAATTAGTGCCTAGGATAATTCACTGTAAAAAGTCGGAGATAATACTTGTTTATATACATATATTGCTTGAAAGAAACACATCAACATAGGAACCATGGTTAACCTGGAGAATGGGAATGGGGAAACTCAAAGTTCAAGGGGAGATGAAGAGCAGTAGGGGAATCTATTATTTTTATTTAATAAGGGTTTATATTATTGAGCCTATATTATTTTTGTAATTAAGTTTCAAATTCGAGCTTTAAACAACTAATAGCTATTTATTTAAACATCTTTAAATAAAAAGGCCAAGACTTGTTTAAGTATTGCAACAACCTTGATCTTCATTTTTTATCTATATAATGAGTAGTGAGGGCTTTACTTAGCCACTAGAAGCAAAGGTGTATCAAAATTTCATTCTAGGAAGCTGTCCTTTCTTGCTGTGATATATCATGTAATTTAGGAGCAGACCCTTACTCCATATGATTGACTATATGACAATATAATCTTCCTTTTTCAGCAAAGATAAGTAACTGGCTTGCTGCTATACACAGACATCTCTTTTCCATGAGCTGCCTATTCCCAGAAAAGTTGGGAAACTCTGTGAAAAAACAAATTCCTCCTGGAGAGTCAAATGTCACATAATTTTATGAACTATGTCACAGACAAGATATGTCTGAGGAAAATCCCATTGAGGAATTTCCCAGCATGTGATCAGTCAAGTAGAAAGCAGAAATTGCAGATTTCATCTATTACTCTGAACAACAATCACTTTTGGCTCCATTCAATGTGTATATACAGGTGAGTCAATTCAGGAACCTCCCCACCACCTATAAAACAGACACAAATACACACACACTTACACACACACACACATACACCCCCAAACACACACTTACTGAGGTTTGTTGAATTTGAGTAAATCTCTGGTGTTAGTAAAGTATTTCAAAGCCCTAAGTAAAATTT
>PVIY010011520.1:0-65055 GCA_004026745.1 Myrmecophaga tridactyla
AAAAAAAAAAAAACAGATAAAGTAATCCATGGTGGTAGAAGTCAGGATAGTGGTTAGCTTTGTGCGAAACAGGTGGATATTGGCTGGGAAAAGGCTAAGGGAGCTCTCTGGGGTACTGAAAATATTTTCTATCTTGAACCAGGTAATGGTTACAAGAATGTGTGCATTTAAAGATTCGTTGAGCTGTATGCTTGAAATTTGTCCCCTTTACTGATATAAGGTATATCTCAATAAAAAGAAATAAGGAAAAATACTTTTTTGAAAGCAGATTTAAGTTATAATAAAGTTAACGTTGTTTTTCAGGAGAAAAGTAGGATTTTATGTTTTATGTTTATGTTAACAGAAGGAAAAGTCACATTTATTCAGGTTTGCAGTAAAAGCACAAAGAAACCTACTTAGAAATATCAGAAAATTAGGGTGGAATCCAGAAATGGAAAACCTCTGGCTCACATCTGTAAGCCAGCATCCAGAGTGGATCTCTCACCTCCTATCCAGACTGAATGGGCATGTCATGGGAAATTGGGAGCTCATTTTCAGAGTCATTCTTCTGGGGTCCTGAGCTCAGTTTTTTTTTTTTAGTCTCCATTCCTTTTGTCAGTCTCCTGTGTGTATTCTTGTCTTTACACTTCATATGTGCATTTAACAAGGAATGGGAAGTAACTTGCTTTGTGAGACACACAACTGGGTGTTGGGTTTTCCCCCCATTAGTTAAGTATTCAGTGGATATGAAAGTTAAATAGGTTATTTTTCAATCATTAAAAGAAGAACTCATACAAAATGTTAATGGAGAAAAACATATGTATGAGAGGGTTCGTATGTGAGAATTCTGTACTCTCTGCAGAATTGTTCTGTAAACTACAACCGCACTAATAAAAAAAAACTTATAATTGACAGTTTATACTCAATAGAGAAATGTGTCATGCCGCCAGCCATAATTCTGTATCTCGCCCTGAGAAGCTGGGCTGCCTTTTTCCCATCTCTGTGTTATTCTGTTCTGCAGGTGCCAGTGTTCAGACCTCTAGGCAGAAAAATAGGTACAATCAAGTGCTTTGGAAGGTCTGGAGTAGGGGAGTCATTTTTCCTATGCCGCTGAATCCCTTTGGCAGTCTGGTGAAGCCTATAGACCCCTTCTCAGAATAATATTTTTACATGCCTAAAATACATAGTATTGCAAAGGAAAACAATTGGATTGAAATTGATTTATCAAAATGATTTTTAAAACCTTTTGTTTAAAGTAATACATGCTTTTTAAATTAATGATTAAGTAACAAAATCTAGCAGGATGTCTAATAACTCCTGTAATTTTGAAGCAGTAAAGAGAATAAATGGTATTCAATATACATCTGTTGGTGACATGGTTTCCAGGACTATAGATTTTTGCATATATCCATAATTGAATGAAACACTAAGTTTCAGTTAGAAATTGGGGGAAATAAAGATGACTTACTGTTCAAGAATCCCCCCTCCTCCTCTGAATTATTTTAGAACCCCAACAGAGAACATTGATTCTCAAATTTCAGTGTTCATCAGAATCATCTGGGATGCTTGTTTAACCATAGATTTTAGGGTCCAGTCACAGAGTTCCTGATTAGAAAGTCTAGACTGAAGCCCAAGTGTGCACAGTTCAGCAGATTTGAGAAGCACTGAGCTTAGATTGGTGCTGTTACCTGAGGGAAGCCTCTCTGTGCCACTGCAAGTCTTGAGACACCAGAAGTTTAAATGTACTGATAACTCAAGAGTCTCCTCACTATGCCTCTTCTGGTACTCTTTAGGGTTCCAGGGCCGTGGGACCATGATGCCAACCATTGTGGAGTCCAGCTGGTTGAGGCTGAGCTTCCTTGGTTGGATCCCTCCTGTGTCTGATGTCTGGCCAGATAATGCTGAGACTGTCAGTTGAACCCTGGGTGGTGTCACAACTGCATGTTTTCTGGTGGCATAACAGAAATAATTAGAGATAATTATTCCAGTGTTTTATGGTGATGAAATGAACAGCTGTTGATAATGAATCTTCCAGAAATTCTACAAGGAACAAAATTTCAATTAAATGCTCTTTTTGAGACACACCAAGAGGTCAAAACTGAGGCAATATCTTGAACAGGTAATCAAAATTAACATCACTAAAAAGGGACAGATGAATATCTTGAAATATAAACTGAAGACAAACTTTACTTATATAGTATTCCAATCAGGTATGTATAACGTGAATCTAATTTTGTGGAAACATCAGACAAACTCAAAATGAAGAGTGCTTTATTTTAAAAAGCACTGTTTTCTTCATCACTGGAATTCAAATGTAGTAACAATCAGTTATTTAGAAAAACTTCTAACACAGTCTGAGCCCCAGACCTGCAAGTTTCAGACATTTGCTTTAAAAGAATGTATCATCTAGTAAAGGTGGTGAAAGGCAGAGTGTTCAATAATTTTCCCATAACTGGGAAAACTGATAAACTGTTTGGCGAAAATGAATTCTTATCTCATAGCGTATGTCAAAATAAATACTAGATACACTAAAGAGTGGAAATGAAACTGTCGAACCTCTAGAAAAATAAAAAGATGAATTTTTTTCCTAATACTGGGATATAGAAGGTTTTTATATAATGGATTCTAAAGGTAGAAGCCAAAGGGGAAAAAAGTTTAAAATGCGTTTGCATAAACATTTTTAAATATCTGTATGGCCAAAAATACCTTAAACAAAGTTTAAAAGCAAAAAAAAAAAAATCAATTAGAAGAAACCATTTGCCATCTATTTCAAATGATCAGAAAACCATCAAAGGACATGAACAAGTAACCCACAAAAAAAGAATCGTAAATGACCAATAAAAATATGAAGACAGTGTTCTGTCCAACTGGTATGCAAAGAAACACAAAAACAACACTGAGATTACATTTTTGCTGTAAAATTTTGACGACTAAATATCAAGGTTACAGGAAAGAGGACATCCATAACCATTGATGGTGGAACTGTCATTTTGCACCAGTCTTCCTAAATATCAGATTAGCATCATGTAGGAAATTCTTGTGCACACTTTGTGACAAAGTAATCTAACTTCTAAGAAGTTATCCTAAGCAAATAAATAGACAGGTATGCAAATGTAGAATTAAAAGGTGTCCATCACCACTTTATTTACAATAACGAAAAATTCGAAGTATCCTTATTGTCCAGTAATGTTAAATAGTTGGATATGTCCATATAATAAAAAAATTATATATCCATTAACACTATAGAAGTATATTTAATGACATGGAAAATATATTATTAAGTGAAAAAAGCAAGCCTGGAAACTGTATATTCAGTATGATTCCATTTTGGTAAGAAAAATGCATATGTACATACGGATAGGAAAGCAATTAGAAGAAGCTATGCCAAAACATTAATAATGTTATCTTTGGATGAAGGATTCAGATCATTCTTTTTTTTCATGTTTTCCAAATTAATTGTGTTATTTTACAATAAATTTTTAAAATTGTACAAAGAATATGAATTTGATAACCACCTAGATGTGTTCTAGATGAAATGTGCCTGATACTATGGTAACAGACGTTAGAGGGTACCTATAGGGGGCATCAGCTCCCAAATTTTGTGGTAACTTTGGCCCTGAAAAGAACTTTGTGCTCAGTGAAAGAAATAGTGGAACTCACTGGTTCACTTGGTTCTTTTTTCCTACATTCCAAGGATCTCCAGAATACCTTATGATATGGATTTAGATTGGGCATCTTTTCTAATGAGAACATGTGGTTACAGCACCTAGTTGTACACTTTTATTAATGATTTTTCTTATTCTTTGGCCTTTGGTTCATTGCTAATTGTTTGATTTCTTGTTTACTTTCTGAATAAACCACTTAATGACACAATTTTGTTCCATTACAGAGTGCAACTGCTCTGCCAGGTACTTGGCGAAGAACAGACGTGCATTTAGAGAATCCAGAATACCACACCAGATGGTATTTCAAATATTTTTTAGGACAAGGTAATTACGCCATTATGGTGTTTGGGAAGATAAGATATTCAAAGTGAAAAATCCATGTTGGTGTAATTTTGGGTACCCTATATGAATGAAACTAACCAATTTAGGGGCACTAATATCAGAGCATTTCATTTCATGGTCAGTAGTAAGCTTTGTAAATTAAAACATTCTATTAAAAGATTCTAATGCTGAAAATTTTTCTTGTCAATTTTTTTCCTAGCCAATTAGTTTTGTCCCTGGGGAGTTAAGGGGGATTAGGTCATGTGAATGAGTAAATTTGAGTGATTTAAAAAAAATTTTTTTTAATAAAAAAAACTTTGTGAAGTGGAAAAACAATTATAGACTCAAGAATGCAAGTGTCCTGGTAATAGTGGATTTGTTAATGGCAACAAGGGAGAGAGTTGGTTCCCTGAGCTCCAGGGCTAATATAGAACTACAGAGGCATTAGACTATAGGCTTTGGCATCGTTCATTCACCAGCAACAAGTATTTATTTAGCACCTACCATGTGCCAGGTAATATGCAGAACAGCGAGGATACAGTGATAAAGGCAATCGTGATCTTTGCCCTCATAGAGCTTACAAAATAGCTAAGGTTCTAGTTCTGCCATTATTAGCCATAGGATTTTAGACTCTTCTCTAAAACTCAGTTTCTTTATTTATAAAGTAGGGGTATTACTTGTACCTACCTAGTAGATTTGGAGAGAAATTTTAATGAGCTATACAGGAAAAATACTAAGCCCAGTGCCTGGCATAGGAAGAGCTTCATCACTAATAGCTATGTTCATTTAAAGTAAAGAGGTCAAGTGAACATATATGGAAAGGTGGAAAAAACAGGAGTATTGTTAATGACAGAAGATATTGGAAAAGGTAAAATCATCACTATTGCCGCATTAGGAATGAGTTAGAGAGATTTCTTATTGGGCTAATACATTTATTTGTAGAATATCTGATTCTTGATCCATAAAATAAGACCCAAATAATGTTTTTAAAAATATATGATTCTATATTATTCTAAATAGTTCATTCTTTTCATAAGGTATAATTTATTTGGGTAGGGGAGAATACAATAGCATTTATAAAAAAGAAAAATCAGCAGAGAAGTTCCCATCTTCCCACGATGCTTGAAAGTGTAGTTCCTGGGCACAATTATGACTAGAGAAAAATGGTGCCATTAGGTCAAATGTTGTCAGCAGGAAGTAACAGAAAACTTGATTCAAATGGCTTAAACAGTAGGAACATAGCAAGAAATTTTTAAGTAGGGCAGGCTCTGGAGTTGTGTTTAGAGATTCGATGATGTCCTCAAGGTCCCACGTTCTTTCTGTTTTTCTGCTTCCCCATCTTTAGTGTGGCAGCTTCATCCTTGGGTTGGTCTTTCTTAGGATCACAGGATAGTTACAACAATTCCAGGCAGCACTTCTAGACACCACCAGATCTAGAGAAAGACGACCACCTTTCGGAGTGAAGAAAGCTTTCCAGAAACTCCTTGACAGATTTCTCCTCCTTACTCATTGGCCATAATTGGCTTACATGTTCATTCCTGAACCAGTCACTGTCAGAGGATAATGGAAGTGTATGAATAGCTTAGAATGATCACACTCAATCCCCAGAGCTGGGTTTGAGATTATTGTTCCCTGATCATGTGGGAAGGACTGGATAACAACTAAAGTGTCCATTAGCTGCCACTAGAAGAACAATTCCATTCTTACTATTCTAAACCTATTTATTTTCCAGTCCATCAGAATTACATTGGAAATGATACAGAAAAGAGCCCCTTCTTCTTGTCTGTGACCCTTTCTGACCAGAACAATCAGCGTGTCCCTCAATACCGTGCAATTCTTTGGCGAAAAACAGTAAGTAATTGGCTTCCACTGGCATTTCAATACCATTACAGAGTTTAATTGGCGTTGTTGTCAAAGTGGCTCAGGTAAACCTTTCTCTGTGAAGTTCTTTAAGCTTGGATATTTCAGGATTTTATTATTCAGAGATGGACCTTCAAGGTTTGAATTTAACAGCTACTTTTCCCTTATGAGCTGCTAATGAGACATATACACTCCGCTTAATCTTTGGCCTCTATGTTTTGCAGACCATCAGTTCATTAACCTTGGCTGTTTCTAATACTGAAAGAGATGAACTGGCTCAACTAAAAGAAATAGAATTTATTGGAAAAAATATAATAATATTGCATAGGTGCTCCTGTTTCCACGAGTCACTTAAACTGTCCACCACTCAATCCTCTGGCCTTTTAGAATTTTTTTTAGGCTTAGTGCCTTTTCATCAATTTTGCATGGTGGAAAAACAACTCTCAACTCAGCAAGGCAAGAATTCTGCCTATGAGGGTTCTGAACATTTAGTTCAGAACAGTGAGTTGAAAGCAAACCCTTTCAACTTAGAGATGCAGGTCTTTCTTCAGCTCAGGAATGTTTTCTTATGTTCGTTATTGTTGTTTCTTTTCTATTTTCTAATAATTCTTGTATTTGATATCTAGTGTCTTTCATCTTTACTCTTTATTCTCTTCTCTGTGGTTGTTTTTTCTTCATTTGCTTCTGGGAGAATTTTTCAGAGACATTTTAGTACATTGGAAAGAGCAAAGGGTTTGGAGTCAATCAAATTACCTCAATAACTGACTCATTTTGTGTGAACTGGAGAAAATTGCTTAGGCCTTCTGAAGCTCCATTTTCTTCTTTGTAAAATGGGCAGAGTGCCAGGCTGTAGCTTGCAAGATGATGAGGATTAAAGAGAGTATATTAAATGAGATCTTGTTTGAAAATCCATATTTATCCAGTATCCTAAATCATCAAATCTTCAATTTGTTAGAATTGGTGAGTAAAGAGTATGATTATAAAGTAATAAAATAACACATACTTAGAAAATGTTAGTCCTATAATTTGATGGACTCATTTTATTGGTACATTTGTTGAAACCTAAAATTTTCATATTTGCTTGCTGATTTTTGTTTCAACTATATTAGTGTATCAAAATTTCAATGCAAATCTTTTTGGAAAAGAAATAATACAGAAACCTAAAAAAATAGTATTTGATTTCTTTGTGAGATGTGTATGTGCATGTATGCATACCTATATGGCAATAAAGCTTGACAAAAAGCCCAGAAAAAATCTTCAGGAACCACTATAGAGTAAACTTAACTTAAAGATTTTTGTAATGATTAAGAAGAGGAATAGTAATAGCAATAAAGTCTTATCATTTATTGAGTACTTACTCAAAAAATTAGTAAGGAACCATATGAGTACAGAAACCATACTAAGTTCTCCAGCAGCATTATCTCAGTAGATGTTATTGCAGTTCAGGAAGTCAGACTGCATGGCCCAGATCACATGCCGATAGGTGGCAGACTAGGCCAAACCCAAACCTAAGTGGCTGAGCTGTTACCACTATAAATAATTATATATGTAGTTGTTTGACATATGTGGTCTCTCCCCAGAGACAGAGAACTCCATGAAAGTAAGGAACACATCTGCTTTATTTTCAGAATCGTCATCATCAATCCCAGTGCCTGGCATATAGGAAGAACTCAATAAATTTTTGTTGAAGGAATTAATAAATGGTACCAAAGTCCAGCTTAACTTATATGTTATGCTGCTTCCATTTATATAAACTCTCATGTTATGTTTTGAAATTTTCTTTTTTTTTAGCAAATTTAAGGTAAAAATCTATTTGTTGTGAAATACAATAAGGTCTTACTTGTGAATTATTTCCTGCTGAAAAGTTTTGGTGCTTTCCTGTCCCCATACTACTGTAATTGGGAACAGTCTTGCCATCAGCATAGCTGTGCTTGAAGCAAAGTTTATGCAACAGTTTTAGAAGATACTGTTGGAGAACTGTGTGCCAGTTTTTTCTCAAGTGCTTGCATGATACTCTTTTCTCACTATTCACTTATTGAGAAATGACAGTGCCTTCCTCCAAAGTCTCTTAACTTCTCCACCAAGCAGGCTGTTTGTTTTCTGGCCTACTTTTTTGGGGGCGCAGTGGGGGTGTGCATAGTCCGGGAATCAAACCTAGGTCTCCCGGATGGAAGGTGAGCATTCTACCACTGAACCACCTGTGCACCCGGTGGCCTACTTTTTTCCTTATTTATTTTATGTTTGCTCATTACAGTATTCCAGTTTCTTCTGGTTTGAATATTCTCTTGGGATGACTGTTTCTTTGGAGCAAGCAGTCATTCTTTCCTATTGTTTCCCTTTCTTCGTATTCTTCTTGAAGGTGATATTTGAATACATAAGGAAAGGGTTTGTGAAACCTCATGGTGGCAGGGAAAGAGGACCTTGAATCCACATGGGGTCCTCTGGGTTCTTGCTAGTTTCTGCTGTGAAGTGGCTAGTTTGGTCCTGAACTATAACTGGTCCCTTTGACTTTTTTGGGTCATTGGGAAGCACCTACTCTTGAAACCCACAGACCCAGCTATTAACTCCATATTGTGAAATCACTGCATATTCTGAACCCTTTAACCTGATACTGATACTGTATCAAAAGCAGTGGGTTCTTTGCCCAATGTGCTCAAATGACCAATTCCTGAGACACCAGGTTTTCAAAGAGAGAATTTATTGCTAGACATGAAGCAGAAGCCAGACAGCCTATCAGCCTAAAAATCTGTCTTCCTGAACTGCAGTGACTCTGATGGTTTTATAGTATCAAAAGATGGGCAGATTTTAGGATAAGGAGTGCAGTGGGTCTAGATGATATAATTAGAGGTGATCTAATTATTGAGCATGTGGAGATTGATTGCATGCTTAGTCACAGAATGTATGTAAGAAAATTATGACCTTAATATGATGATGGGTATGATTTTTAGTATTATAATGAGGTATAGGTAACTTATAGGTTAAATGTTAAGCTACTACGCATGTCAGGCGGGCCCATTTTGGTTTGATCCAGCTTCCTTTATGAAAATATCTTTGGATTTGGGTGGGTTAGTTTTCAACTGACTTGAGCCCCTCCATTAATAAACATTAGGGGCTGTCTTGAGTGATCATAAGACTCTAAAGTTGAAAAACAGATAAAATGTGAACAAATGGGGGTCAGTCAGATGGTTTTTACAATCACAAGGATTCAAGATAAAGGCTGTACAGTCATTATCAGGGGAGCTGGATTACAGTTCAGAGATTTCAGGTATTTCCCTTTGTCTATGCTCATTTGCCAGAAAGTAAAGAAAGAGTATTTATATGTTTCAGTAATCATAATCATCCCCTAAAACCTAATTTCTCAGTTATAATCCTAGGTCTCTGCTAGTCTCTCCACCTCTCAGCCGTTCTACTTACCCTCCCTGGGACACATTCCCTGTAAACCATGTGTCACATGTAAGGAGGCAAGAGCACCATCTTAGTCTCATTTTTCTTATCTTTCTGGTAGTCAACACTTGCAGCTGCTAAGTTACTGCCCCTCACCATGTTGAAATAGATACCATATGGACTTTAAAATTTCTCTAAAATCCATACCTGAGAAGTGGGCCTTTAGTTCAAATATTCTTAGGAGCCTCTGGGTCTTATCTTGATATATTTGCAGCATCATATCCCCCCAGCCCTGCCCCCTGCCCCCTGCCCTTCGAGATCTGCCTTCAGAATGAGAAATCAAGAACCCTGGCATCTAACCCCTTAGCTTTCCTATCATCTTCCTTCATCCTTCTTTCCACTGTATCAAGAAAAAGATAGTTTTTCCATTTCTTCTACCTCTCTGGAATGAATTTTCTCAATGTCATAACTTTTTCCTTCTGGAGTCATCCTACCTCTTAACCTGGGTCTGTTGCCAGGTACTGGGTGAGGGAGGGGAAAATCTGCTTATTTTAATTTCCAAATGTATTATCTATATTACATTGTAAATTGTGATAAGCACTATGAAGGAAACAAAGATTGAGAATAAGAGAGGCCTACTTTCGACAAGGTAGTTCAGGTAGGCTTTCTGAGGAGGTTACATTTAAGCAGAGACCTGAAACATGAAAGGGAACCATCCACATAAAGTATAGGAGAAGGAAAGAAGGTGGAACAGGCAGAAGAAACAGCCAATAAGTGATAGGCAAGGAAGTGAGTGCAGTTCTCTGTGGGCTTCTCATAGCTGGTATTAGAGAAGTCAAAGAGGTGGAATTTTTTTTTTTTTTTGCTTGAATCACATGGTTTATTAAATCAATTAAAACAGGCAGTGAGAAGCAAGGGGTCAAACATGGAGGCTATGTAACACCCTTAGGCTAGTAGAGTCTGAGCAAGTAAAAGGCCCCAACTATCTAAATTGTGGGGCATACTGTGTTCCTATGTCCTGCCCTCTCTCGGCCACATTGGCCTTCCCCATGATGGTATGGTTGTAAGAGTCAGTTGAAGTTGGAAAGAGGGGCTTCAGCAGATGGAAGATGCTGGGTCAGTAACACACTTGTGCTATCAGAGAAATACAGAGAAAAGTCCAACTAGCCACTTGCTGTGGCTCACTAATCAGCCTGGTGAGCAACTATGGACTTTATTTGCATTTTATGTTAAGAGGATATTTGAGGCCAGAATGAAGTCACCAAGGGGTTGCCAATGTGAGAGACAGAATTTAATTCCCCAACAATTAAACCCCAAGACTACTATGAAGATAGCAAGCCAACATAGGGCCAGGATGAGTATTAGTTCCTTTCTATTGAGAAGAGACATTGCCTTCATACAAAGCCCTAATTATTCACCTAGCGCAGGGTAAATGTTTGCTTATAGCTACAAATGGGGAATGCTGAAGGATAGTGAGGAATTGAAAATGTAGACGTAGAATATTAGCATAGAGTCAGATGTTAAGACCCTCTTGGCCCAGAACTATTTCTGGAGGCTGTGGCAATCCAAAGAAGTATATGTATCAACCTCCACCTCCCACCCCAAGAGCTCACATTTTGTTAGGTAATAATACAGAAAGAGTTAAAGATATAACCCTATTTAAATAGTCTTGCATATCTCTACTGTGTTTCTTCTAAAAACAAACAAAAAAGCTTTAAAAAAATTATTCATACTTTTTTTAAAAATTCCACGCAAGCAACACAACAAAGTAAAAAGAAGAGGACCAAAATCCACCTATTCAGAGATAATCACAGCAGAAGCCTTCTAGATATCTGTCCATGTACATATACACATTTGTATGCATACATTTTTAAAGTAATAGGGTAATGTTCAACATGCACTTCTGTTATCCTTGCTGTGCTCATTTAATATTGCCTATTATATACATGTATTTGATTCTGCCTATGCATTTGATGGTTCCACTGTACAACATAGAAACTTTTTACCAGAAAGTGACTCTGGAAAGCTACTAGGGGGAAGGAGGAAGTTTACCAGTTTATAGTGAAAGAAAATACAAACCCACAGTCCCTGGGATTCACCTTCAAATAGGCACTTAATGAAAATATTGCTATTACACAGGGAAAGATGTGGGTCCTTCTCTCTCCTATTCCACACATTCCCCCTCAAGCCACTGTTGGCTTCTCTTTAAAACTCTTTGGTGTGTTTGATGAGAAGAAAAGATAGGAGTTGAGCAAAAAGCCAGATTCAAGATACTTCAGTACAGGTAGACATCTCACACAGGCAGCTGCAGTGTGATGAGGTAGGCTGATGCTAGTAAAACAGCAAGACCACAGAAGTAACTCAGGTTGAACTGGTATGCCATGTGTGATGTGAAAAAGCATATTCATTTCATAAAATTCTTCTATATTTGGAAATTGTTTAAATCTCAGGAACACATACTTTGAAAAGAAAAGTTGTTCTGTTGTTCAGCAGGGAAGACCTACTCCTCCATAGCCTGGAGTAGGGGTGAGATTACTGCAGGGGAATGGGTATATAACTAAAGTTGAAGAGTTCTACTCTGATAACCATTGTCCAGGACTTAGATGAATTAGTAGATGTGTCCTAAGAACCAGAAAAAGTCTTAGTTGCTTCTTTATTTATTTCCTACAAGAGATCCCTTACCCTACTCTAAATGTTTGTAATGCCAATTTTATTATTAGTCAAAATTAGAACGAAAGTTTTAAATGTGGATTACTTGATAACCACTTTTATAGCTATGTAATTTAAATCACTTTTGGATTATAAATCTGTATCATCTCATTTTAGGAGATTTTTAAAAGAACAGTAGTCATCCATCCAGGATAGTTTGTACACAGGACTGAATCATTCAGGCAATCCTTCATCCATTCCCTTTCATTCAAAAAATATTTGTTAAGTTCTTTCTATAATTTAATTATACTGGGTACTCATTTAAAGAGAAGGAAACAGGCTTTAAGTAAATAAACCCAGATAAGTATAAAAGTGTAAATTATGAAAACCTCTCTGAAGGATTCAGGTGGTTTCTAGTTCAAATGAAGATTTGATTTAGAAATATCAGCACATTTGGGTCCCATTGGACATGTAGAGACTGTTTTCTTCTTATGATCTTTGAGGCTTAAAATTCTTGGCTCACGGTCCAAATTCCCTTCTCATCACTTCAGATAGTTTATCTGGTCACCATGACCTAAGACTAAGAAATACTAAGTCAATTTATTGAAGAGTAAATGTTGGGGGTGGGGAGGTTGTGAAAGATGCTGTCAAGTTCAAGCAAGATTTTTTCCAATATAGAATGTGTTTATTCATATACATGCCCCTTGAAGAAAAATGAGAAAGACTGGATGCCAGGATTTCCCTGGAGAACAGGGGAGAAGAAGGGGCGCTGCACAGGTTTAAGAAAAGACAGACACAAGAAGTTAGTTAAGTGGGGTCAGGAGACTCAAGCTCATCAGGAACAAGAGCAAGAGCCCCGAATAAACTGACACCCACATATTTATGATGTTCTTACTTGGGAACTGCTTTAGGGAGTATTATCAAAGCAAGATTATTTTGAATATCTGTCAGGCCTGCAAATCTACAAGGTTTGTTTCCCAGCTCCTTGTCTCAGGAGCCGTTTATTTCTTATCAGCATGCTTTCTATTCAGGTCTCTACTGGCTCTTGAGTCTACGTCCTTGAGAACATTTACTTCAACGGTTTTCCACTTCAGCCAAGCGTGGTGTTCCTATGCTCAGCTGCTCGAGCCTTCAGGAAGCCATCTCCAACATCTCCCCCTTTTTATTTTTGTAGCGCTAGCATGATAGAGGTCCAGGCAGCTGTCCTTAATTTGGATTCACGTTGCTTGCTTTGGAAGCATTTCCAGACTATACATAAAAGACCAAAAAGAAGAATTAACATTACTATTAAGCTAATAGTAAATCCTCCTAATGTTTTCAGCCACCTTAGTGAATTTAGAGCTTACAGCCCTTGAGCAATCCCATTCATAACATTAGTGCCTTCTAATAATCTTTTAATGTTCTTTTGCATTTCTACTACTCTTGCTTGAAGTTCATTAATATTTAGAGTTAAATTATCTTGATGCCCTAATAAATGTTTTTTAATTTTTTCCCACTTAAGTTCACTTTCATTATACAAGTATGGAGAGATACAGAAAGATGTGGTATTCCAATCGCACGACAAATGCTGTTGCATTTTAAGCAATTGAATTTCATCTCCTAACATAATTACAGTCTATTCTAAGTCATCTATATGCAGATTAATTTCCTTATCTGTTTTAACCTGTTGAGTCCATATCTTACTTGCATTTTCATGCCATTTTTGCACATAATGTGCAATTTGAATTTCTTATGTTAAAGCTCCTCCAGCTACTGCAGCTGTGGTAGTGAGGGCTATGATTCCCAAGATTACCATAATTAAAGTACCAATAAATTTTTTGGTATGTTTAAGCATATATTGTAAAATTTTGAATAAAATGTGTATATCAGGTGAAGATTCCCATGGTCAATTTTGGTTCACAGGAAGCCACACTCCAAGGCGCCTTCTTAAAAGAAGAAAAGTCTAATTTTTAGAAATAGAAGAATTAAGACAGGTAAATAATTGACAATCAGAACATTGTATTTCTAAAGAGGATAAATTAAAAGCAATTGTTCGTGCTAAAATAGCATAAGGATTAATCACGCAAGCTTGAATATAACCAGTTAGATCAATTTTTAATTTAAGAGAATAGATTGATTTTATTAAAGTGTAATTTCCTTTCCAAATATGAATGGGGCTAAACTCAAGGCCAGGTCGAGGACCTGAGTTAACAAAAGTGCAGGGGGCTACCATTCCCATCCCACACCACAAGATTTTATTTGTAGCATTGGTGTAAATCTCAGTGGAATAATTATTCAGAGCAAACCAAGGTAACTTAACCAAACAGTTCAGTTAGAACTACAATTCTGAATTGCATACCCCTTAGGGGACCAATCCATTACAATTCCATAGGAACTATTAACGAGTACTGACTTGAGTACTGACTTTTGTTCGCCATGGCATTGTACCCATTGAATATGCTCTGATTCAGGTGTCCATGTATATGAATTTTTACATAAAGGCAGCTCTTTAGGAACAGGCTCAGAAATTGATTTTTCTTCATATGCAAAGCTCATCCCAGAAAGCAAATGCAATTTAGCCAGAGAATATTTTTCTTTGGAGTATAACCTAAATTCTAATTTCAAACAAGGAGTATTATCATGGCTTGAGAGACATAAAGGAAAGCCTTGAAATGTCATCATAGAGATATTAAATTTTTCTCTTTCCTCCTTTTGGAACTTAGGGAGACGAGAACCAACTGGTCCAGGAAGATAAGTTGAATCGTTAATATGAACAACTACAGAATTATCTTGCCATGTGACAGGTCTTAACAGTTGAGGATTAGGTACATATGCCCAATAGGTATAATTTTTTGCATATGCACTAGGTGTACGGAAAATCAAAATCAAGCACAAGAGAAAAAGGAAGTTATTTATAGTTGCTTCTATCACTGCCATGAAAGCCATGAAAAAGTTAGAAGTTTTTTCTTGTCCTGTTTTCTTAAGAATCTTTTCTGCTTCTTGTACCAACTTTTTTATTTGCCCCCATAAAGGTGGCTTAGCTTGTTGGATGTGGGGCATTACCACAAGTTGTTTCTTCTGTGGTTTCCTGCTCATATCTTGGTTTGAATCTTCTAGAAGGGATCCAGAACAATGGCTGTCCATCACCTGCGGAAATATAAGCATATCCTTTTCCCCACACTTTTACCTATCCAGGCTTCCATTCATTCGTATCTAAATCTTTCCACCAAATAGATTGTTCTAAAAATTGTTTGTGTAATACCTATGACCAGTGTTTTTCTATAGCTGTCTCTAATATTGAAAAAGTTTAATGTTATCACAGCTTAGCTACATTAATTTCTAGGAGTAGGAGAGAATATCTCCCCATTTTTCTTCATAAGCAAGAAAAACATAAAATCCTTTTTGTTTTAGAAGTTACATTTTGAATATTTGATGAGCTCTTTCTATAATAGCTTGACTTTGTGGGGTTTATGGGATTTCTGTTACATGCTTTATGTTCCATAATTGAAAAAATAATTGAACTTTTCTATATATATAGGCCAGTCTCTTATCTGTTTTTATTTGTGAAGGAATTCCTGTATGTCCAAAACATTCCAGAAAATGGGCAATAACGTGTTTAGCTGTTTCTCCACTTAAAGGAGAAACTACAGTATAGCCAGAATAAATATCAATGAAAACATGAACATAAGCCAGTTTTCCGAATGAGGGGACATGTATAAAGTCAGTTTGCCAGATTTCATTTCGTTGTAAACCCTGTGGATTCATTCTGGATGTGAATGGTATAGAATGTAAGAGACTACAAGTTGGACAGCGTTGAATAATTTGTTGAGCCTCAGTACGAGTTAAATGAAAATTTTGTTGTAAACCTTTAGAATTGCAATGTGTAAGATCATGCCATTTGGAAGCTTCCACAGTTCCAAGTAATAATTTATCAATTCCATCATTACCTTCTGCCAATGCACCTGGTAATTGTGCATGAGATCAAATATGAACAATGTAAATCTTATGAGTACGTTGTTGTCAGATAGCATTTTGTAGTGGTTTAAATAATTGACCTAATTCAGAGCTGTTAGTGTCTAAATTAACTGTTTCAATATTACGAGTGACAGTAACAGAATATTGTGAATCCAATACAATATTGAGTGAACTTGGTTTAATTTTTATTAGTTGAATAATTGTTGCTAATTCTGCTTTTTGTACTGAAGTACACCTGGCGTTCCATGTTTTTGTATCTGGTCCATAATGTTCAGCTTTCCCTGATTTATTGGCATTTGTAAAATAAGTATCAGCATTAATTAAGGGTATGTCACTAATTATTCTAGGTAAAATCCAAGTAGTAAGCTTTAAAAATTAAAATAATTTTGTTTTAGGATAATAGTTATCATTTTCATTCAGTTAATCTGCAAGGCCTATTTGCCAATTTAAATTAGTTTGATATGCACTTTCAGTTTGTTGTTTGGTAAGTGGAACAATAATTTTCTCTGGATCTTGTCCACACAATTGTCTTAGCCTTAGCCTGCTATTAAATATCAATAGACCCATTTTATCCAGGTAAGTTGTTAATTTTTTCCCTGTGGAATGAGGCAAAAATATCCATTCTAGTATAGCTTCATGTTTTGTTAAAATTCCTGCTGGGGAATGTTCTGAGGGAAAAATGAAAAGCCATAAAGGTACTCCAATTTGAATTCTATACAATTGAGCTGAATGAATATGTTCTTGGAGCCATTCTAATTCCTTTTCAGCCTGAATGGTTAATTTTCTGGGACTATCTAACTGAGGATCTCCTTGCAAGGTATCAAATAAAAGATGTAAGGCATAAGTAGGAATTCCAAGCATGGGTTGTAACCAATTACTATCTCCTAAAAATTTCTGGAA
The DNA here is from genome assembly GCA_004026745.1 of Myrmecophaga tridactyla. Classification (NCBI taxonomy): domain Eukaryota; kingdom Metazoa; phylum Chordata; class Mammalia; order Pilosa; family Myrmecophagidae; genus Myrmecophaga; species Myrmecophaga tridactyla. Next base: position 16,713 of record PVIY010011520.1, read on the forward strand.
GCCATTTAGTGTTTGCAAATAATCTTTTCTTATCTGGGCCTTTTGAGGAGTAATAGTTTTATTTATTATATTGCCCAAGTATTTATATGAAACTGTTTTTTGAATTTTTCTGGTGCTATTTGTAATCCTACCTTATTTAGTTTTTGTTCTAAGCTTTGAAAAAGAATTTGTAACTGTTCTTCTTGTTCCATGGCGACTAAAATGTCATCCTTATAATGAATGATACATGCTTCAGGGTATTTCTCTTGGATAGGTTGCAAAGCCAATCCAACATACCTCTGGCATATTGTAGGGCTATTTAACATGCCTTGAGGAAGAACTTTCCACTGATATCTATGTAGTGGCTCTTGATGTTTGTATGTGGGCACAGTAAAAGCAAATTTTTCTTTATTTTGCACAGCTAAAGGTATGGTAAAGAAGCAGTCTTTTAAATTTATCACAATAATAACCCAGTTTTTAGGAATCATAACTGGTGTGGGCAAGTCATGTAGTAACGGCCTCTTAGGTTGAATTACAGCATTAACTTTTTTTTAATTAGTTAAGACTTTCCGTTTTCCTGATTTCTTTTTTATAACAAATACTGGAGAATTCCAAGGACTATGAGATTCTTCTGTATGTCCTGTTTTAAACTGTTCTTGAATTAATTGAGTTAGAGCCTGTAATTTTTCTTTAGACAGGGGCCACTGCTCAACCCATACAGGCTCATTTGTTTTCCAAGTTAAAGTTATGGATTGGGGTGTAATGTGAATAGTGGCCCCAGTTATAAATTTGGATAGCCAAGGCCTTTGCGAGAACTTTGTCCTTGAATATTAAAATTTTGTGAGGGGCTTTGAAGTGAATTATAACCCATAGTTTTCATCATGTCCTTTACTGTGGGAGCTAAGAATGGAATGTTAACATATGCTCCCCATTGTTCTAATAAGTCTCTACACCAGAGATTTATTGCTATATCCAGAATATAAGGCTGAATGGTTCCTGTTTGACCGTCTGGCCCTTTACAAGGTAGGATATTAACACTTTGTTGGACAGTGTTAACTGTGCCAATCCATGTAAAGTCTGGCTTAACATTTGTAGAGGCCAGCTTACTGGCCAGTATTTTAAAGCAATGATAGTAATGTCTACTCCTATATCTACAAGTCCTTTAAAAGATTTGCCTTCAATCTGTATAGTGCATTTCAGTCTTTCTTTTGTTAATAAATCTTGTCAATATATTTCTTGTTTTTCAGTACTGCCAAATTCTCTAATTTTTTTCTTTCCTGAATGTCCCATTTTCTAATATGGTAATATTAATAACTGAGCAATCCACTCTCCTTCTATAATTTGATATGGACCTTTCACTGAAATCATAACTTGAATTTCATCCTTATAATTCTCATCAATAACTCCTGTATTTACAAAGATATCTGTATTAGTTAAGGTTCTCTAGAGAAGCAGAATCAACAGCAAACACTCACAAACATAAAATTAATAAAAGTATCTCACATAACCGTGGGAACGCAGAGTCCAAAACCCACAGGGCAGGCTGTGAAGCTGATGATTCCTGTGGTGGGTCTGGACAGTCTCCACAGGAGAGTCTCACCGGCCAAAACAGGAAGAGAGCCTGTCTCTTCCGAATCCTCCTTAAAAGGCTTCCAGTGATTAGATTAAGCATCACTCGTTGCAGAAGACACTCCCCTTGGCTGATTACAAATGGAATCAACTGTGGATGCAGCTGACGTGATCATGATTTAATTGTATGAAATGTCCTCATAGCAAAAGACAGGCCAACACTTGCCCACCCAGACAAACAAGTACTACCACCACCTGGCCAAGCTGATGCATTAACCTGACCATGACAGTCCACCCCTTGTCAACTTGGCAGCTATACATATCACCTTAAACCATACCTAATTTCTTAACAGAAAACAATAAAACGTACATTTTTTCTTTCACCTAGCAATACTCAGCTGTCCTGCATATAACTGGAAACACATTAAATCTCTCCAGAATAGGGTGCTATTCATTCTTAAACTTGATATCTTACAACTTAAATAGTATAATGTGAACAAAACAGCATTACAGTCCTTGTTTCTGAAACTGATCATGTGGCCGTAGTTCATAATTATCACTACCTTCTTCCACTACCCATTCCATGTTCCCTTTACCCTCAGCGAGCACTTCAGCTGGCCGTGGTTCTTTGCCTGGTGGGGTGACCCAAACCTTCATTCCTGAAGTTTCAGAGCCATTGGTAGTTGTTCTAGTTTGCTAGCTGCCGGAATGCAACACACCAGAGACAGATTGGCTTTTAATAAAAGGGGATTTATTTTGTTAGTTCTTCAGAGGAAAGGCAGCTAACTTTCCACTGAGGTTCTTTCTTACGTGGAAGGCACAGGATGGTCTCTGCTGGTCTTCTCTCCAGGCCCTTGGGTTCCAACAACTTTCCCCGGGGTGACTTCCTTCTCCATCTCCAAAGGCCTGGGCTGAGCTGCAAGTGCTGAGATGAGGAATGCCGAGCTGCTTAGGCTGTGCTACGTTGCATTCTCTCATTTAAGCACCAGCCAATTACATCAAACGTCACTCATTGCAGCAGACACGCCTCCTAGCCGACTGCAGATGTAATTAGCAACAAATGAGGTTCACGTACCATTGGCTTATGTCCACAGCAACAAGACTAGGTATGCTCACCTGGCCAAGTTGACAACTGAATCTGACTAACACAGTAGTCCTGTCTGGATTGGGTTGTGGCAGTTTTCCATTGATTTTAATCACAGTGCATGGTAGTACTAAAAGACGCCCTAGGGAATCTCCTATATTCCAGAAAAACTTCTTTACCTCCACATTGTGTAGTTGTAGTCATATTTCCTCCTGACAGTCAGGGTCAGTCACCCCAACCAATAATGTAATCCCCTTCTTGACTTGTTGATCCAGGGACATGAGTAGCCCAAAGTTACCAGTGGCAGTCTTAGATTCCAGTTCAGTGGAATCATTGTTATTTCTCCTGGTGGAAGCACTCTCCCTTTTGGAACTAAAACCTGTAGACCAGCAGAGCTCAGGGTCGCAGAGACAGGAAGCAAAAATTTTCCTAGTGGGATCATTAGGGGTAATAGTGAACAGTGCCACTCCCGTTCCCATCCCTTGGTTCTTGGACCCATGGATCCTGGCTATGGGAGAAACAGCACCATACAGCGGACACTGATTCAGAGCATATACAGCTTCCTGGAGAACATTACCCCAGTCCTTCATGGTATTGCCACCTAGTTGGCACCAGAATTGAGTTTTCAAAAGGCCATTCACCGCTCTATCAATCCAGCTGCTTCTGGATGATGGGGAACATGGTAAGACCAGAGAATTCCATGAGCATGTGCCCATTCCTGTATTTCACGTGCTTTGGAGTATGTTCCTTGATAAGAAGCAATGCTGTGTGGAATACCATGACAATGGATAAGGCATTCTATAAGCCCACGGATGGTAGTTTTGGCAGAAGCATTGCATGCAGGGAAAGGAAACCCGTATCCAGAATATGTGTCTATTCCAGTTAGAACAAATCGCTGCCCCTTCCATGAAGGGGGTGGTCCAGTGTAATCAGCCTGCCACCATGTAGCTGGCTGATCACCTCGGGGAATGTGCCATATCAGGGGCTGAGTGTGGGTCTCTGGTGCTGGCAGATTGGGCTCTCAGCAGTGGCTGTAGCCAAGTCAGCCTTGGTGAGTGGAAATCCATGTTGCTGAGCCCATGTATAACCTCCATCCCTACTACCATGGACACTTTGTTCATGAGCCCACTGGTCAATGACAGGAGTTGCTAGGGAAAGAGGCTGACTGGTATCCGCAGAACGGATCATCTTATCCACTTGATTATTAAAATCTTCCTCTGCTGAAGTCACCCTCTGGTGCACATTCACACGGGACACAAATATGTTCATGTTTTTAGCCCACTCAGAAAGGTCTATCCAGACCTCTTTGTCACCAATTTTCCAATTATGGTCTTTCCAAGTCCCTGACCATCCAGCCAAACCATTAGCAACAGCCCTTGAGTCAGTATACGAACACACCCCTAGCTAGTTCTTCTTCCAAACAAAATGAACAACCAGTTGCAGTGCTCGAAGTTCTGCCCACTGGGAGGATTTCCCCTCACCACTGTCCTTCATGGACACCCCAGAAAGCGGTTGTACTGCTGCAGCTGTCCACTTTCACGTAGTACCTGCATATCGTGCTCAACCATGTGTAAACCAGGCCCGAGTTTTCTCTTCCTCAGTCAGCTCACTGTAAGGAACTCCCCAAGAGGCCATAGCTCTGGTCTGGGAAAGAGACAGTAACATGGCAAAAGTAGAGACCGTGGGCATTTGGGCCACTTCCTCATGTAACTTACTTGTGTCTTCAGTACCTGCTCTGGCCCTATCTCGTATATACCATTTCCATTCTACAATGGAGTGCTGCTGCGCACGCCCAACTTTATGGCTTGGTGTGTCAGACAACACCCCGCTCATGATAGGTAGCTCAGGTCTCATGATAACTTGGTGGTCCAAGGTTAAGCGTTCAGTCTCTAGTAAAGCCCAGTAGCAGGCCAAAAGCTGTTTCTTAAAAGGAGAGTAGTTACCTGCAGCAGATGGTAAGGCTTTGCTCCAAAATCCTAAGGGTCTGCGTTGTGATTCTCCTATAGGGGCCTGCCAAAGGCTCCAAAGTGCATTTCTATTTGCCACCGACACTTCCAGCACCATTGGATGTGGTGGCAGAGCAGCTTGTACAGCAGCCTGGACCTGTCGCAGAGCCTCCTTTTGTTCAGGTCCCGCTCAAAATTAGTGGCTTTTCTGGTTACTCGATAAATGGGCTGGAGTAGCACACCCAAATGAGGAATATGTTGTCGCCAAAATCCAAAACAACCAACTAGGCATTGTGCCTCCTTTTTGGTCGTAGGTGGGGCCAGATACAGCAACTTATCCTTCAATTTAGAAGGGATATCTTGTCATGCCCCATACCACTGGGCACCTAGAAATTTCACTGAGGTGGAAGACCCCTGATTTTTGTTGGATTTATCTCCTATCCTCTGACAGGCAAATGACTTACCAGTAAGTCTAGAATAGTCGCTACTTCTTGCCCACTAGGTCCAATCAAGATGATATCATCAATATAATGGACCAGTGTGATATCCTGTGGGAGGGAGAAACGCTCAAGGTCCCTGCGGACAAGATTATGATACAGGGCTGGAGAGTTGATATACCCCTGAGGTAGGACAGTGAAGGATATTGCTGACATTGCCAGCTGAAAGCAAACTGTTTCTGGTGGTCCTTACTAACAGCTATTGAGAAAAAAGCATTTGTCAGATCAATAGCTGCATACCAGGTACCAAGGGATGTATTAATTTGCTCAAGCAATGATACCACATCTGGAACAGCAGCTGCAATTGGAGTTACCACCTGGTTGAGCTTACGATAATCCACTGTCAATCTCCAAGACCCATCTGTTTTCTGTATAGGCCAAAAGGAGAGTTGAATGGGGATGTGGTGGGAATCACCACTCCTGCATCCTTCAAGTCCTTAAGAGTGGCAGTAATCTCTGCAATCCTTACAGGAATCCAGCATTGCTTCTGATTTACTATTTTGCTAGGTAGGGGCAATTCTGGTGGCTTCCCTTTGGCCTTTCCCACCATAATAGCCCTCATTGCATGAGTTAGAGAGCCAGTGTGGGGATTCTTCCCATTGTTCAGTATGTCTGTTCCAATTATACATTCTGGAACTGGGGAAATAACTACAGAATGGGTCTGGAGGCCCACTGGAACCACTGTGAGACAGACCTGAGCTAAAACTCCATTGATCACCTGGACTCCATAAGCTTCCACTCTTAGTGGTGGACCAGAGTGAGATTTTGGGTTCCCTGGAATTAATGTCACTTCTGAACCAGTGTCTAATAATCCCTGAAATATCTGATCATTTCCTTTTCCCCAATGCACAGTTACCCTGGTAAAAGGCCATCGGTCTCCTTGGGGAAGGCTTGGAGGAAGATTAGCCGTATAAATTTGTGGCAGTGTAACAGGGTTCTCCCCAAAGGAACCTGGCCTCCCCTTCATTCAAGAGGTTGTGGGTCTGTAAACTGTCTCAAGTCTGGAAATTGATTAAGGAACCATGACTCTGTGTTTTTGTAATTCAGGTTAGACTTCTGTTCACTTGACCTAGAACTCTTGTTTATACAGCTCAAACAAGAATTTAGTAGACTGCTCATCTATTGTATTTCTAGGTACCCCATGAGTTACCAGCCAATGCCACAAATCTCTGTGAGTCATATTATTTTAACTCCTGCTTTGAGTTTGCTGTCTATTATAATAGCGACATCCACCTTGTCTTTGGCAGTTAAGTGCCATCACCTGGCTTCTGCCAACTCGGGATCTGGTCATCCCCATTATGTTTAAGAATTCCAGCTCAGTGACAGCAGTTCCCACAGTAATATCTGACCTACAGCGAAGTGCAACTACAGAGCTCTTCAGGGATGATGGCGCTACTTTCACAAATCTTATTTCTCATGTTCTGGTAAAAGGTGCATCCTCCGGACATTCCTGAGGTGTTAAGAGCAGACTTTGCATGATAAATCCACTCTAACATTCCAACCTCTATAAGCTTCTGGATCCCCTCATCTGCATTATACCAAGGCAGTTCTGGCATTTCAACCTGAGGTAATGTCAGCCACCTTTTGATCCATGTTTCAACCAACCATCCAAACAAACTGTTAATGCCTTTTCTAACCCCTCGAGCTATAACATTGAATGCAGAATCTCTGCTTAGTGGACCCATATCAATAAATTCTGCCTGATCCAGCCTTATATTCCTCCCACCATTATCCCACACCTTTAAAATCCATCACCACACTTATTCCCCTGATTTCTGTCTATATAAACTGGAAAACTCACACAGTTCTTTTGGAGTATAATGTACCTCTTCATGTGTGATACTTTGCACCTGGCACCTTTAGGGGCCTGTTGGGACCTTAGTCTAGTTATAGATCTGGAGGAAATGAGGGGTGGTGGGGGTGGGTCATGAAAAGATTTAGAAATATCTTCCAAGCCATTTGCTTCAGGGAATTCATTTGCAGTTTCATCTGGTGAAACAGGATTAATCACTCTAGGGCTAATTCCTTCATGTGGAGGTTGGGTGGCCAACTCCTCAAGGCAAGCTGGAGTTGAGGCGGCTATGTCATCAGGGCAGACTGTTACAGGGTTATCTAGAGAGAACTCAGCATGAGCTAGTGTTTCAGCCTCACCCCGACATCATTATCAATCCATATGTTACCATCCCATTTTTCAGGGTCCCCCTCCTTTCCAATCAATGCCCTCACTTTTACAGCAGACACCATGCAACATTGAGATTTCAGTTTATGTTGTAGAGTTGCTACTCTAACAATAAGATTCTGAGTCTGATTTTCAGAAATCTCAAGTCTACAGCTACAGGAAATAATATTTTCCTTCAAGATATTCATAGAAACTTCTACATCTGTCAGACAGTGCTTAAGCTTCCCGTTTGAAGGCTTAAGCCCATCTCTTTCACTTATTAATGTATCCAGTATATCTAACAACAACCAGTCAACATCTCTATACCTCTTATTTCTACAAAACTCCATAAAGGTCTCAAAAACATTATCCCCCACAGCCTGGCTTCATACAAGCAAAGCATTAGAACTGAATGGTGATATTTCGACTATCTGTTTTGCCAACTCACTCCATGGATTGCGAGTAGCATTCTGATTATGGGAATCAGAGTCCTTAGTGCCTTTGAGTCCAGTCAGAGTAGAAAATCATTCATAAAAACCCATTTTTAAGATTCTGTTTCTTGGGCAGGCCACAGTGGCTCAGTGGCAAGAACGCTTGCCTGCCATGCCAGAGGACCCGGGTTCGATTCCTGGTGCCTGCCCATGTAAAAAAAAAAAAGATTCTGTTTCTTAAGAACCACTCCTGGTACCAAGTTGTATTAGTTAGGGTTCTCTAGAAAAACAGAATCAACAGGGAACACTCGCAAATATAAAATTTATGGAAGTGTCTCACGTAACCATGGGAACGCAGAGTCCAAAATCCGCAGGGCAGTCTGTGAAGCCGACAATTCTGATGGAGGGTCTGGACGAACTCCACAGGAGAGGCTTACCGGTCGAAGCAGGAAGAGAACCTGTCTCTTCTGAATCCTCCTTAAAAGGCTTCCAGTGATTATTAGATTAAGAATCACTCATTGCAGAAGACACTCCCCGTGGCTGATTACAAAATGGAATCAGCTGTGGATGCAGATGATGTGATCATGATTTAATTCTATGAAATGTCCTCATCGCAACAGATAGGACAGCACTTACCCAACCAGACAAACAGGTACCACCACTTGGCCAAGTTGACACATGAACCTAATCATGGCAATACCTTTATTACTTAAACTACTTCCTAGTATAAGTCCTACTGTTTGTGCAGGAATAGGGCTATGCATTCCTGTTTCATTCTTTCTAGAATTAGATTCAGGGACTAGCATAATAGTTTCAGCAGTAGGTAAATCTACTATGGCACTCCTGCTAGTTGCAGGGGACAAATCTTGGACACATTGCTGGAGCGGATTTGTACTGGATACTGCATCCACCGGCATTGTTGTGGCCAGGGCCCCGAGCTGGCCCCCATATCCAGTTTCCCAATAACAAATTTTCTTCAATATAAAATCAAGATCTACATTGATTACTCCAATGATAACCTTTTTGACATTTAGAACATTTTTGGGGAGCGTTTCTTTCTGATCTGATTTCCAAATTACCATTGTTAGTTTTGGGACGAGCTCCAAAATTATTTCTAGTTTTACAATCTTTTTTCTTGTGTCCAGGTTTTCCGCATTTGAAACATTTCCCTTTTCAGGACCCTTTTATGTTTAATCCAGCAATAGCTTTAGCTAATATTTGCATTCTGTGTGGTTCTGAACCAGTGACTCTGCAACATTTAAGATAATCCTCTAAATGTCCCCCAGCAGCCTTTAATAGGGTGTAAAGTTGATAATAACTTGCTTTTGTTATTATCAAAAGCAAGTCTTTGTAATAACAAATCTCTTAATTCCACCTGAGATACTGACTTTTCTATATTATCTTTTAATCGAGCTATGAAATCAGTATATGGTTCATTACTTCTTTGTAAAATTTTTACGAAAGAAGGGGTAACAGTCCCAGGAGGAGTAATTTGTTCCCAAGCTCTAATACAGGCAAGTCGAGTTTGAACAATAGCCACATCATCATACTATATCTGAGCTCCAACCCCAGCATATGGTCCAGTGCCCATAATTTGATCTGCTGTGACTGGTACCGGTGCCTGTGCATTAGCATTTCGAGCTGCTTGTTGATTTGCTTCATCTAATAGACACATTTTCCACTGCAAAAACTGAGAAGCTGTTAAGGCAGCACGAGTAAGCATCTCCCAGTCCCATGGAATTAATCTCTCAGACTGTGCTAGTTCTCTCCCACAGTATATAGGGAGGATGTGCCATATTGAGCACAAGCAATTTTTAACTCATTTAAAATTTTAAAAGGAAGAGGTACATGCTCAAGTTGGTGCACTCCTTGAGGAAATTAGTCATTAGGAGGAATTTGAGTAATTAGTACTGGAAACATATAAGCTTCTGGATCCCCCTCTCATTAGGCTTGTCGAATTCCCATTGAGACCGTTGGTCCTTTAAGAACCGGAAACTGAAAATCGTGGTGGACATTCATTTGTTACATTGTTGGGAAGAGCAAAAGGAGGAGGGCACTGAGAATATTCTGGTTGTTCAAAATAAATTCCTTTACAGGATAATTTATCTACAGAGGGCAAAAAAGGAAGTTCCTCAGAATGGAAAGAAATGGCCTTTTCCTCCCTTTTTATTTCATCTGCGGCATCAGCTGGCCCATCACTTTCATGGTCATCATCACTTTCATTTTATGAACTACTGTGTTGAAGTGGTTGTGATACAGCTGTAATTAAGTTACACAAAGACCAAACAGAAGCAGGAATGTTTCCCCTTGTCTGTAAACCTTTTTAAATTCCTTTATTACTTCATGCCATTGTTTTAAGTTCTAAGGTTCCTCTTTCTGGCAACCAGTGACAATATTTCTGAATAATGCAAAATAACTCAGTGGTTTATCCTTTTTTTATTTTCACCCTGCTTGCCTTTAACAAAGTATATAACAAGGTTTTATATTCAGCATACAAAGAAGTATATTGCCCCATTGTAACCCTGATTAACACATTCCCAGAACAAAACTTTTTACCAAGTTCTTGGAGTCCGGACTCTCCCTCCTTCTGGTTCCTGGCCATGTCACAAAATCCTCTCCAGTTGGTTGGACCTTCCCTTCTTCGGGTCCCTGTTCGGGCGCCAGTTGCTGGGATTTCCCTGGAGAACAGGGGAGAAGAAGGGGCGCCGTGCAGAATTAAGAAACGACAGACACAAGAAGTTAGTTAAGTGGGGTCAGGAGACTCAAGCTCATCAGTAGCAAGAGCAAGAGCCCCGAATAAACTGACACCCGCATATTTATTATGTTCTTACGTGGGAACTGTTTTAGAGAGTATTATCAAAGCAAGATTATTTTGAATATCTGTCAGGCCTGCAAAGCTACAAGGTTTGCTTCCCAGCTCCTTGTCTCAGGAACCGTTTATTTCTTATCAGCATGCTCTCTATTCAGGTTTCTACTAGCTCTTGAGTCAACATCCTTGAGAACATTTGCTTCAGTGGTTTTCCGCATCAGCCAAGCATGGTGTTCCTATGCTCATGCCCTCAGCCAATAGCCAACCACTCGAGGCTTCAGAGAGCCGTCTCCAACAACTGGATATAGATGTTTTTTTTCTGATGACCATTTTGTCTCCTTCAGAGACAAAAATTGCTGAACTTCACACTGATTTGGTGTTTTGACTTTTTAGGGTACCCAGAAAATATGCCTTCCCTACAGTCCCACAAAAACCCTCTCTGTGAAGTCCATCTTAAGGTGAGTACTAACAAATAGAAACCTAACACCAGGATTTGTAGGCCTTTATGATTTTTTTTTCTTGTGATCACCCTGAAGTTAGTTATCGTCTTCTTTTCTTTTTTTTTTTTCATTTTCAATCAAATTTTATTAAAAATAAAAGCATCAGGGCAGGCCACGGTGGCTCAGCAGGCAAGAATGCTCGCCTGCCATGCCAGAGGACCCGGGTTCGATTCCCAGTGCCTGCCCATGTAAAAAAATAAAATAAAAGCATCAATCACCATTACAAATCAAGAATCTAATCTAAATATGTACTTGACAGTGAAGCACATTTGAGTATGAACTGTAAAGGTTTCCCAGAAAACTGCCAAATATATCATCTCCAAATATCCAAATAATAAAGAATTTCTTCCTCTTTTCTTGAGCTTTGCCTAGTTACTAGACATTTTGCTAAACACTTGACATGCATTACCTCATGTAATCTTCACAGCAACTTATAAGGCAGGTACTGTTATTATCTCCATTTTATAGATGAGGAAATGGAAACTCAGAGAGAGATAGACATCTACCTAAGGTCACACAGCTAGTGTGCAGTAGAACTAATACCTGAGTCACAGTCCAGCTGATTCACTATTATGCTTCTCTCTACCCTGCATTAGTTGCTTACTTCTTTTTTCTTGCATGGATTCAGGTACTCTCATTCTGCAAGGAAAATCGAGAAATATTTTTCCTTTCATTTTTTAATTTCGAGATAGAAAACCAGATGTCATAAAGGCTTCTCTGGGAAGAATGTACTTATTCTTTGCCAAACAGAAAGTTAAATGAATGGAACATTTGGCTGCTCCCCACACAGCTGCCTCTAATGCCCTACTTTCCCACCTTCCCCTATCCCATGCTTGGGTAACTCAGATTGAACCTGTTGCTTTGTCACCAGCTAAGACGTTAAATCATAATAACAGTAGCTTCTCTTTGTCAGGAACTGTGCTAAATGCTTTACAAGCATTCTTTCATTAAATCAGCTCCATGAGGTAGATCTATTATTATTTCCACTCTATAGATGAGAAATCTGAGCCTAAGAGAGATGTAGGGATTTGTCAAAGATCTAGCAAGTCACAGAGCTGGGCTTTAAACCTAAATCTGTGTGACTCCAGGACTTGGGTTGTTAACTACTTATGCCATACTGGATGAAGGATAGAGCTTATCTCAGTGCTCCGAAGATTTTCCTCTGTCTTTGTGTACAAACAGGTGATGGTAGGAGATAATGTTTTCAATTCACAGGTAAAAGATAATAGCCACAACTCACACTTAACCGAAATGTCTCTGAGAATGGCAAACTTGACTATCAAAGATTGCACCTGACTGGTTAAAGGACACTAAGATTAAGAAGAAATTTTTTTTTAACATCATGCTTTCAAGCTTCATTTGATCTCCAGATTACATACCTTCTCCTTTCTGCTCTAGGCCTTCTGATTTTTTTCTTGAGCAGTCTGTACCCAAAAATAAAGAAAGCATTAATAAAGAGGTCAACATTTTTGTTGAGCACCTAAATATTTACTGCTGCTAAGGAGCTATAAATCTTAATTTGCTTTAAGAAGAAAATTTTTAATTATACTGGCTTAAGATTTCTGTGAATCTTTTTTTTTCCCAAAAAGAAGTTACTTCAGTACTTTTCTTCCTTATGTTTAAAGACGAGGCATTTCATTTATTGTAATTTCCTTCAGTTATAGGAGTAGAGCCTTAGCCTTTCAGTCTACCACCCATAGCCAGAGCAAGTTACAGCAAGAAAATATTTTTAAAGATATGGAAAATTAAAACTCTGCAGTTGCTTCTAATGGAAGAAAATATTTTAATTTCTTTTGTTAAAATCATGAACTTGAAAACTTAAAAGGAAATTAAGTTATAACCACTCTGGCTACCCAGGATTCAAATCTTAACCTTGCAACTTAAACAGGTTTGATTTCTTGAGCCTCAATTTCCCATCTTTACAGTGGAGATAAGATTCAGTTCCCAGCCCATTCACTTCCCAAACAGGCAAACAAATGAAAAACCAAATAAATAAAAATTCAGCAAATGGTGCATGCTGCAATAAGGGGATACTCACATGGAAAAAGAATGAAATGTGACCACCCCATACAGCATACAAAAAAAAAATTCCTCATAAGAGCTAAATGAAATAATTTGCATAAGGGATTTACCTTGGTACCTTTGCATACAGTAACTACTCTATAAATATTAATTATTTTAATAACTTGTAAATATTGGAGTTCTAGCTAAAAGGAGCCATAGAGATCATCTAGTTCAACTTCCTTGTTACTCTAGAGGAACTTAAGTTTAAGAAAGTTACGTTACTTTTCCAAAGTAAAACATTTAAGAGCGGCCTTTTTGAGGGGGTCTTTTGCCCTCAGTAGCAAAGGAATTGGCAAAGGAAGAAAGAAATGTCAGGCAATCTTAATTACATATCATTTTATCATTAATAGCTAATAAGTATCAATAAATCACTTTTTTAGTAATCAAAAAAAGAATCTTGAAGATTAATCAAGATTGCTTAAGACAATGCACCAAGTTCCTACCTCCCTCATTATTTGAGTATCATTAGAGGACAGTTATATAAGTAGAATGCAGTGTTTGGTTACTCTTCTATATTCATTCACTGATCACTCCTTCATGGTTTATATATCCTATGTGCCAAGCCCTTAATGGAATCTAGCTATGATTTTCTAGGACAAATCATGGAGCTTCTCTGAGAAGCAGAGACTTGTACCACATTAAGTTTCTACCATATTATAACTCATTCTGTCCATTCTATTTCAGTGCCATGAATCTGGACAAATTTGAGAAAGGTCCCAGAGAAATTTTTCATCCTGAGATACAAAAGGTAATGGAAATTTTTATTCTTCAAAATTTTATAAAATCTTCATGGTATTAATTAGAACTGACAGATCCCAGATGGTTCTTAATTCGGGATACAGAGCAGAATCACTTGTTAACTTCAAAAAAAAGAAACTCACACAAGAACCCCACACTGGAGATTTGGACTTAGCAGGTCTGGGGTAGAACCTGGGAATTTGTATTTTTCAAAAGTTTCTTGAATATTTCCAATGCACAACCACTGTCAGGAGCAACTGAATTGTATGATCCTTGACCTCTGAACCAACATAATATATTTAAAAGCCAATCTTTTTACTGAGTAATGTAGAATTATATGTAATTAGGAAGAGATTTTTAAAAATTAATAAAATACAAAATGTGTTTATTGAGCTCTGTTTGAGTTCAGTGCTGTGCTGGGTACACAGAGGATCGAAGGTATCCCAAAAGCCATCCCTTTTTCTTAGGACTTCCTGTTAAAGAAGAAAATTCTACCTGGGTAGGAAATATATATATATATATATTTAGAATAATCTAAATAATAATTCATCAGGAAAATGTCAACCAAACTTTGGTCTTGAAAACCCCTTAGCTTTTAAAACCTTCTTACTAGTAGCGAGCCTGCTGTACATCAGAGCTGAGATTGAGGGGGTTAGTATGGCCGGGCAGGGTGACAAGGGAAGAAGCTGGTGGCACAGGCTGGAATATTATCCAGAAGGCAACAAGGAGCCAGAGAGTCTTTATGCCGAGGCACATCATGCTTGAATTTGCTTTTTAGAGAAGTAACTCAGACAGTATAAGGAGGATAGATTGGAGCATAGGCAGCCTTTACCTGCATATGTTTAAAATATAGTTGGCTTTTAAAATAAAGTTACTGAGCGGGCTATAGTGGCTCAGTGGCAGAGTTCTTGCCTGCCATGCCTGAGACCCGGGTTTGATTCCCGGTGCCTGCCCATGCCAAAAAAAAAGTAATAAAATAAAATAAAGTTACTGGCTCTCAACTTAGCTTACCACTAATTATAGAGTGAATTCCCATATCTTTTGTTCCCATTTTATTTTTAAAATAGTATTTGTACCTTGCCTCAATCCTAGAAGGAACTGAGACAAAAATGGGTGTGTTAGAAATCCTAGAATGAGCTGAGACTCAGCATCAAGGGATTGAGAAAACCTTCTCGACCAAAAGGGGGAAGAGCAAAATGAGACAAAATCAAGGGTCAATGGCTGAGAGATTCCAAACAGTCAAGAGGATATCCTGGAGGTTATTCTTACACATTAAATAGATATCACTTTGTTAGTCAAGATGTAATGGAGAGGCTGGAGGGAACTGCCTGAAAATGTAGAGCTGTATTCCAGTAGCCATGTTTCTTGAAGATGGTTGTATAATGATATAGCTTTCACAGTGTGACTGTGTGATTGTGAAAACCTTGTGTCTGATGCTCCCTTTATCTACCTTATCAACAGACGAGTAAAACATACGGAATAAAAATAAATAATAGAGGGAACAAATGTTAAAATAAATTTAGATTGAAATGCTAGTGATCAATGAAAGGGAGGGATAAGGAGTATGGTACATATGAATTTTTTTCTGTTGTCCTTTTATTTCTTTTTCTGAATTGATGCAAAAAATGTTCTAAGAAATAATCATGATGAATATGCAACTGTGTGATGATATTGTGAATTACTGATTATATATGTAGAATGGAATGATCATAAGTTAAGAATGTTTGTGTTTGTTGTTATTTTTTTAATTTTAAAATTAATTTAAAAATGGGTGTGTTAGTTTAAACTTAAAGCAACTTTAGGCTTGCTTAGCATACTATGCTGAAAAATAATTATTTATAGCAAATTTTAAAACAAATTGGGAGTATAAATATTCCAGTTCTAGTGTGCCTTTCTTGTTTCATTCATACAGGTTGTCTTTCTTAATCCTTTAAGAAAAACCCAAACCCAAGGAGCCCACTCTATGATGCTTCTTTCCGTATCTTGCTGCTGAGTGAATTCTCTCAGTAGAGTTCATCTCTGCTCAGTCATCCTGATCTTCTTTCTCTCTTCCACAAAATAAAAAATGACAAGGAAAAGAGATAATAGCAACCTTTTGCCTGTAACTCTGTGCCTGTTTTTTGTTTTGTTTTTTTACCAAACAAAAGATACTTTCATGTTTTCCGTACATTTGTGTTTTGACTTATTTGTTTCTCTTTAACAAGGAACCATTCACATGACCTTTCCCTTCTGATGCTTTACTTAAATCCCCATCCCTTCATCCTCCGTGTGTGTAAGTATGCCAGTGTGTGAAATTTACTCTCAGTAGTACTGCTGCTGTTTCCCTTGGGAATCCTTGAGTGACAGGCTTTAGTTGTAGGGAAAATCACCGGATCAAAAAGTGAACAGAAAATAAACCAATTCCATTATAAAGCAGGTATCTTTCTACAAAATAGAAAGGTGTCTTGTGCTATTTTAAAATGTTATTGGACTATTTCTGGCTGCTATATGTAACATTTTCCTTGGCCAAAAACCTTTCCAGAAGTAATGTGTGATGTTTGCTTAAATGGATAGAAATACCTGGATGTCTGTGTGTTTTTTCCCACTGCTAGCCACCAAATTTGTCTCCAGATAATTGTAATATGACTTTTCTAAATGACCAGGTTCCTTATAAAAATCTAGAGGTCTAAATTCAGATTTGTTATCTAGGAAAGTGGGATATGTAAATCCACTCTCTCCCAAGTGCCGTATATGTGAGGTAAAAAATCAGTGTCAGGCTCCCAAACTAATGATAAAACCATTCATTCATCAAAAACATTGCCAGTAGGACTGGATTAAGAAACACCATGACTAGCTAGAAATTACACCTGTGGCTAAAATTACAAACCAGGAAACATGTAAAAAGAGGGCTTAGTTGATGTTCACTGATTCAGGAAAAAGAACATTTTAAAAACTTGAGGCATGTTAAGTGGGTCATTTGCAAGGCAGTACAGATTACAGGACCCACCACTTTTGAACAAACGTAATCCCAAATAACGAAACTGCAAAATAAATGTAACCTGACAGTTTATGGCTTCCTTCCCGCAACAGTGCTGAAGGGTTAGACTCTAGCCCTGAGCTTATAGTCAGGACTCTTGTGCCTAAGCTTGGATTTCTTCAACCTGGCCCAGTAAGGAGCCGAATCACCTGTTACCCTATCAGAAAATCGCAGTCCTAAGGCTTGTCTGGCTGATAGCATTTGTAAAGCTGACAAGAGTGAGCTTTGCCTTATCTTACTCCTCACAGATAGAGGGGAAGAAGTGCTGGCCCTTCTTTCAGTCAAAGACTGAATCTTAGAACTAGTGTTAAAGAACTAGATTACTTATAGGCCATGTGACCTTAACAAAGGTTCAGATTCCTCATCTGTGATTTCAGAACAAGTAAACCACCTTTCCTACATCACAGGATCATTGAAAAGTTCAAAGAAACTGCACAAAGAGAGTTTTTTAGTGAAATGCACAGTGATATGCAAATATGAAGGAATTGTAGTATTTCTAAGTCACAAAGGAGAAAAGGTACAACAATTTAATTTTTTCCCAGAATTCAGAAATAAAAAGGTATCTGAGTTCTAACAAAAAAGCCTTCCTGTTAAATAAATAAAATTGCTTTTCTTTCAGAATTGCCCAGCTCCTACCTAGAGAGCCTTGGACAAGAAGGGGGATGAGGGTCCCTTCAGTCTCCTCCCAACCTCCATTCTGGCCACGGCTTCTGTCAATTCCTTGTGGGCTCTGGGTTCTCCTCCCCATCACAGCCATGCTTCACTTGGTTCCGTCCCTTCCCTGCCATTACTCATTGTTTTCCTTACAGAGCATTTGGTTTTGGTGTCCACATATCAACCAGAGTCTCCTTTATTGGAAAACTTTGTTTCTGGATGAGTGGGATTTCCGTGTAATTAAATTACAAATTTATATATGGAGTGACTGAGAATGAGAAGAAACGTTAACATAAAGTTAATTAAACTTCTGTTGTGTCCCAGGCACTCCACACATTAATTCTTTTACTCTTCGCAATGACCCTCACAGGAGTGAAGACTAGAGTTATCCTTGTATTATGGATGAGAGGACAAAGACCCATTGAGGTTAAGTGACTTATGCCTAAACACAGTTAAATGCGTGATACAGCCAGAAATCCAATGCCAGGATTATTTAAGTTCACTATTTCATGCTTCTCTTAGGAAAAGCTCCTATTAAGAACTTGAATTATGGTCAGGCAAGCCATTGGAGGGAAAGAATCCAAGCATCTTGGCTTCTTTCTGTCTTTTGTCATAATTTTGTTTCCAAAGAGAGTTCCCATAACCAACTTTTCTTATTTTCATAATGTCTCAATATAAAACAGTGTGAGAAAACTGAGTGTGGCTTTCATAGAAAGTTAATAAACTGATCACCTTTAAGCATGGACATAAACTTTTAAAACTTTATTTAACAGGACTTACTGGTTCTTGAAGAACAAGAGGTGAGTAATTTTATGGAGATATTTGCTCCTGTTGTATTCTGCTTCAATGCTTATAAATATAATTCTCCCTTCATCATGAACACAGCTTTTTCTTTTAGTCAGAGCTCTTCATGGGTTTGCATACTGTGAATCCATTATCAGTATAGAAAAGTTGCTAATGTGTTTTTTGCAAGGTATATTTCAGAATTTTCTATGTAGCTAGTTGTAAAGATATTAAAAACAGTCAAGCTATTTAAATCTTCTTGGAAACATTCAAATTTTAAGCTTGTGATCAGGGTGAGTAATGATGTTTGAATTTTCATTAAGTTAAAGATAGGATGTTTCTGCTTTATTAGCACATTTGTCTCTTGATATAAGATGCCATGTTTATTTGCATGTTTCCATTCCGTTGCCCCATTTAAGCATGTATTGGGCTTTCTAAGTACATAACTAATGTAGGGAAAAATCCAAAATATCATCAGTAGTAAGGTGATTAAAGAAATTATGGTTTATATATATTATGTCTCTCAGTAAATGGCAATGCCATTCTTCAGCTACTAAGGCCACACTTGGAGAAATCCTTAACTCCTCTCTTTCTTTCCTACACTGTGTACATTCCATCCACACATCCTTTTGACTGTTCTTCAAAATATGTCCCCAATCCAATTGTTTCTCAACATTTCCAACATAAACATTCTAGTCAAATAGCACCCCATCATTCCGGAGTGTGTAGTATATGTCCTAACTCTTCTCCCTGCTTCCACTTTTGGCCATCTATTCTGTTTTTCATACAGTATCCTCATGGTCCTTTAAAAACATGTCAAACCAAGTCATCCTGTGCTCAAAACTCTCTAACAACTTTCTACCCCTCTCAAAATAAATCCCAAAATCCTAACCATGGCCTGCCAGGGCCACATGAGCTGGCCCCTGCTACCCCTCTGATCCTCAACTCCACTCTAATCAGATTGGGGTCCTGTTTCTTCCTTCTCCTCAGGGAGGGCCTTCTGTTCTCATTGTCTGAATATTCTTCCCGCAGGTTTCCTTATGAGCCACACCCTCCCTAATTAAGACCTCTTCTCAGAAGAGCCTTTCAAATCACCTTATCTAAAATAGCACACCCAAGGGTGCACAGGTAGTTCAGTGTTAGAATGCCCACCTTCCATGTGGGAGACCCGGGTTCAACTCCTGGACCATGCACCCAAAAAAAAAAAAGTAAAATAGCACACCCTGCCTCACACCTTCTGCCCTTTTACACTGCTTGTTCTGTTTTCTTAACACTGGTATTTTCTTGTATTTGTTTGTTTACTACCTGTTTCCCTCACTAGAATGTAAGTACCATAAAAGCAGGGAATTAAACAAGTTTTATCACCGCTGTATCCACATATCCTAGAACAGTACAAAGAGAACATACATAGTAAACAGTCGATTGAATTAATGAATTATGAAATATCAAATACCATTAATAAGAATGAGACACACCTTTATTTACTGGCATGGGAGGATTTCCGTGACATTGTATTAACTGAAAAAAGTATTGCACCAGGTTATACTTACAGTGTTTATATTTTAAAAAAAGAACAAAGATACAGATAAAGTAATCATTAATTCTTCCATTAATTCATTGATTAAAAACATATTTATTCAACTCCTACTATGTGTGCCTCATGCACTATTGAGGGGTTAGAGATATTCTGAAGAGTGAGATAAGTTTTCTTATTCTTGAAGATTGAGTTTGGTGGAGAATGACAAACTAAAAAAGTAAACAATCATACATAAACACATGATATCCATAGCAGCAAAAGCTATGGAGAAAGTAAAACAAAGTAGTATGATAGGGTAGAGGATAGGTATTTACATTGAGAGGTTAGGTAAACTTTCTCTGAAGCAATGCCATCTCATCTGATATTGAGCATGTAGATGTTAATGCAAGGAGGGGAGGCTGAAAGAATGTACCCAAATCGTTGGCAGGAGTTACTTTTGTGAACAGTAGTGAAAGTATAGGGTAGATGTGACAGAGAGGGGCAAAGGGAAGCATCTACATTTTAATTCATTGTCTGGGTTTGAATCATACTTTCTGCAAAAGAATTCATGGACTCCATGTATGATTTGTAAAAGGCAAAAAATAGAAGTCATACACATTTCTGGAAAACATTTGAAAAATACAGAAATGCACAAAAGATAGGAAAAATCACTTATAGAGACACTATGATTAACATTTTAGAATGTTTGCATATTTTTCATATAAAATTAGGTCTGCACTATATATGGTTTTTACATTTCAAAATTATTCATTTCATTAATTCACAAATTTTTATTGAGCACCTAATAAGCACATGTACATGTGTGTAACAAGCAAACAATACAAATTTATAAATGGGAATGTGAAAGCTCCCCCTACTTTTCCACTTCCATCCCTTTAAAGAACCTGTGTTAGTGTGGTATATATCTTTCCTTACTTTTTTTTTTTCTAATCTTCAAATTTTTGAAAAATAAATAGCAGTTCTCTTTACTTCTCAATTTTATCTCCTTACTAAGGGAATATTTATTTGAAGCACAAGACTCTTGTTATGATGTATTTGAGGAGGTGTGAGCAGAGGTCACCATCCTTCAGAGCTCTTCGGAGAGCTGTGTGCCCAAGGGATTCCTATTTAATCCTTCCAGTTTATCCCAATTCTATCTTATTTTAGTAGTCAACTGTCAGCTGCGAAGATGGGCAGGGAAAAAAATTAATAAACAAGAATAGTGATGTTCCTGAAAGGTTAACTATTTGATGAAGTGATGTCAGTGTCCTAAAAGGCAGTTTTTGTTTCTCTACTCCTTAGAGTAGACACCCCTATGATAGAAAATGGCATCTCAAATTGCAGGAGTGTAGGAGCATGTGTAGTCATGGAATCATGGAGGTATTGCCTAAACAAGAGTAACAAAGAACTAGGGGTGTCTAGTTTTTTAATCAGGCCATCATTTCTTGGTTCCAAAAGATTCTCCTAAAATCATTAGCACTCCAGTTTCCCTTCATACTTCACTTTTCTCAAAAGAAATATAATTCCTAGCATAATTCCTGCCATATTGTTAATTCACAAAAATGTGACTATAAATTAGTTCGCAATATGTTTACTTTTGTCTCATAAAATTTATCATTTAAAAATTAAAAATCTCCATACAGTTAGAAATTAAAATATGGCCTGTTGTTATGTTAACTAGCAGAGTAGTATTGAATTCCTTCTCTTCAGGGGCCCAGGGCGTGCCTTAGGACCTTGAGATCTCCAGTGCTGCAAGTAGCAGTCAACCTCATGAGGATGTTAAATAGGATGGTTTATTCAGATATAATCTGTGATGGCCAAGTAGCCCCAAATCAAGCTATTCCCGCCTAAAATATGAAAAAACACCACATTGAACAATACCTTGATTTTTGGAGATAAGTAAAAACTCTTTTAGTCATTTTAGTCATTTGGGAAGCCAAAATTACCTAAATGACACCCTATAAGTAGTTTCAAGTACTTAAAAAGATTTTGCAACACCAGTCTCCACTTGAAGCAGGAGGGAGCCATATAATTTATCATTTAAATGGGATACGTTTGAGACTAATTATTGATAATACCAAGACAACACACAAAACAGATATAACCCAAGACTTCCCAGGGAAATCTGGACACATGCTCTCCCTACTTATAAGTGAGCTAAGAAGATTCTGCTCCCTTAGGTGCATAGGTACCTATAAGGCAACCTTCCATGCCTTGTGGACTTTTCAGTTCTTCAGTCTGACCCTGACAACTTATGATGAAGACTTAACAAGGCCTTACAGTACCAGTGTTTCTGAGGGTCTCCATCTGAAGCAGGAGAGATCCTCAGCAAGGGTATTGGTAGCAGGGTGTTAACTTCAGAACAGTCCCATAAAAGCTTTTATAAGCTTTGGCCAGTAATTAAGAGGCAATGGACCACATCTCTGCTTGTCGCTTTCAGTTTCTACTCAACTCAAAACTGTATTAAAAAAACTGTCTTGCAAAGACAATGCCATGATATTGGCTAGAGCACTAAATCAAAAGTCAGAAGACACAAATTTCCACTTCAGTCCTATTATTCATTTAGTACCCAGCCTTGGGCAAGAATCTCTCCTTCCCAGGGCTTCTGTTGTCTGATGTATGAAATGAAAGTGTGGACTCAGTGTACTATACAGTCCCTTCTAGTTCTGTCAGTTCATGATTCATAGCTCTGGTCATTGACCCAGTCCTTCTATCTTTGTCTGGCTAGCTGTCAGCTCAGCTGGACTTGATGCTGGGCCCCCTGACAACCTCCTTGTCTGTTCCTCTAGTCCAGAGGTTCTCAAAGTGTGGTCCCTGAACCAGCAATGTCAGCATTACTTTCAAAGTAGTGATTTTGTTAGAAATGCAAATTCTCAGACCCCATCAGAGACATACTAAATTGGAAACTCTAGGGTTTGGGCCCAACAGTCTGTATTTTAACTAGCCCTTCAGGGATTCTAATACATGGTGAAGTTTGAGAACTGTTTTTATCCATGCACTGTTATTCTAATAGGGTCATCTGTTAGACCCCAACCTACTGCTGGTGCTTTTTGAGGATTATTGAGAATAGAAAAGTTGTCACAGTCTTGTAGACATCGCGTTGTTGCCTTCATTTTCAAAATAGAGGGAAAAAAGTAACAAACTATGGAACCCTATAATAAATAGAGATCCTTGACCACATTCTAAAAACTTTACCAAAAACTGATTTGTAAAGAAGTGATTATTTGGAGGCAACATGGACTTGTAAAAAACAAGTTGTATCCAACCAGTTTTGTTGCTTTTCTCATTTATTATGTGCACAGTTCCTTAATTCTTGAATTATTATTAATTATCTCCAGTATACCCAGCACTGTGGCTTTGCACTTCAATAAACAGTAAGACATGTATGATCCCTCCTTCACAAGACTATGAAGAAAATAAGCAAAAATGCTATGAAAATGAGGGGCTGGAGTGTGGGAGCAGGCTTCTTATTACAAGATCAGGAAAGGCCTCTCTGGGAATTGGCATTTGAGCTGAGACCTGCATGATGGGAAGGAGTAAACCATACCAGGAGCTGTGGAAGAAATCCAGATGAGGGATTAGCTTAGCATCATTCTCCTTCTTCCTTAATCTCTATAGAGAAACATTATATAGAAATCACTAGTTCGAAAACTACTGCTACTAATGAGTATGCTTCTGTCTCTCAGATGTGTTGAGAGCAGAAAATATTTAGAAGCATAGCCTTAGACTCTGGATTTTCTGAATCTTAATTCTCCCAGACCCCTGTCTTGAATCCTGGCATTTTGCCTTGACCTCTGACCCAATGGACAATGCTTTGACCTTTGCCTTAAACTCTGACCCAATGGACAATGCTTTAAAGACCTTTGTTCCTTGTTCATCCCTAAATTCACTACCTAGAATCCCCCATCTGATGTGGGTCAAACAACCTTACAGAGGATGACTCTCTTCCAACATCAGACTTCTTAATTATGAAATCCTTCAGACATACTAAAAAGAATTTAGAATAATATAATAAAGACTCATAAATGCACTATCCTGCTTAAGGAAAAAAGATATAATCAAGACCCTGTGTGTACTGCTCCCTAACCCCACTTCTCTTGCTTTCTCCCTTCCTTGTAGAAGCTATCGTATATTGGTGCTCATCATTCCCATAGGATCAGATTTTAATCCAGTGTTTAAAGTTGATGAGGTAGACTGAACATTTGTACTAGCTACTTCCTGGTTAGCTTTTTTTTTCTTTTTCACATCCAATTTGTGGGTTCTTGAGATTAAATGTTTTTAGGAGTTGGGGAAAATGAGCTTTTAGTACAAATTGCCTAAAATTTACATTTCTATTTCTAAGAGTCTACAAGCTAGCTTAAGATTTGTTTTGATAAAAAATAAATTATAATTAGCTTTCCTTTCTAACTGAGATTTGTAGTGTTGCTCATGGGTTGATTAGAAGATAATGCCAGTCTTGTGAGTTCCTTTGGACCATTTGTTTCAATTACTGTCTTGCTATCCTGCAGCTTCTATTGGTAATGAAATTACAAATGAATGAATGTACACAAAATCAACCTATAACTTATAAAAATCTATAAAAATAAAGGAATGATTATTAACATTGATCAGAATTGGAGTGGGGGAAGGAAGTAACCCCAAGTATGCATTCTGGTATCTGCCGTTTTTGTCTTCCTAAATAATGAACAGCTCATCTCACAATTATTTGTGCCTTGAGATAATATTCTTTATTCTAACACATTTTGTTGTCTTTTATTGTAAGGGCTCTGTCAATTTCAAGTTTGGGGTTCTTTTTGCCAAAGATGGACAGCTTACTGATGATGAAATGTTCAGCAATGGTGAGTAGTTTCCTCTTGCTTTCTGCTGAGTGGAGACCCTGTCCTGCCTCATTGCAGTTTTAACAATCCAAATTGAACTTGCCTGTGGGCTGGAATCTTTAATACAGAGAAAAACACCCAATAGTTTTCTAACATTTCAGGGTAAATTTTGTAGGGCAGTTGTTGTCCAGTTGTATTCATGTGTTCATTCAATCTGTATTTATTTATCACCTAATTTGATTCAAACACTGCCCTTAACACTGAAGATAGTCTTCCTGAAAAATTACATGGAATTTGGAGAATTCAGTTCTGCATGATATCAGTAGCAATGAAAGATTTTTCTCTGTGATTTTCATGATTGAGAGAATTGCAAAGTAATGTCATTTTCCTAATATTTAGCACAGTTTACATTAAATTCCTGTTTATTATTGATAGAAGTGGAATGTTTTCTTTGTATAATGCTGAACACCTATGATCCTAGTTTGTCATTGGTAAGATTGGTTAGTCTGATTCTGTAGTTTTCCTTTCACTGGATTCCTGAAAATCATGGAATTTCCTGCATAGTCCCCAAGAAAGAAGGAATGTGATTCTGTTTACCTACTGCAGCGTCCTAGTTAATTTTCAAGTGATTTCAATGCAGTTAGAAAAGGTTGATACCCATAGTTTCCTCATACTGAACCTATTCCTACAGAAATCGGAAGTGAGGCTTTTCAAAAATTTTTAAATCTCCTGGGTGACACAATCACTCTAAAGGGCTGGTCAGGCTACCGTGGCGGACTGGACACCAAAAGTAAGTTTGCCTCTTTGTGTGTGTGTGTTTATTAGAGCAGATGTACATTTACAGAAAACTTGTGTGTGTGTTTATTAGAGCAGATGTACGTTTAGAGAAAACTCATGCAGGAAATGCATACTTCCCATATACCACCCCCACCCCATTCACTTATATAGCTTTCCCCATTAATAATATTTTGCATGACTGTGGTATGTTTGAATAAGCTTGCCTCTTTATCTATTCTATTCTAATTTATATAACTCTGTGTTAGGCAGCCTGACCTGAATTTGAACTGATGCCTGCCCAAGATGGGGGGAAGGATAGACAAGATGATTGGGCACATTTGGTGGCATGCAGTCTGGACTAGAGAAAGGCAGGAGGACTGCCTAATACTGTAGGGAGTTGAAGTTCTCATTAATTTTGAATTTTATTCTAAATGCATTTGAATGTTGTTAAAGGGTTTTAAGTAAGGGAGTAATGGGATCAGAATTGCACTTTTGAGCAGAACATTCTGGCTACAGGGTAGAGAATGGTCCAAAGGGAGTAAGAGGCTATTGTAGCAATCCAAACAAAAGATAACGAGTGCATTGGTTGGGGAAGGGAGGCGGTGTTGGAAAGGAGAAGAATGAACTGATTCATGAACCACTTTAAAGGTAGAAAGGGCAGAAATCTGTGAGTGAACATGGAGGGTAAAGAGGAGAAAGGAATCACAGATGGCACCTGGGTTTCTGGTCTGGGCAGCTAGGTGGGTGGTAAGTCCAGCAATAGAATTGGGAACACCAGTGGAGAAGTAATTTGGGGGTGGGTATCTAGGTGGGGTTGCAAAGATAAGATGACAAGTTTAGATTTGGCATCACTAATGCTATCTTATATTTTTGTAGCATTTTGAGGTTTTTCATGTGCTTTTACTTAGGTTGTTTTATTTGATACTCACAGTCAATCCTTGTGGTAAATTGGACAGGTTTTGTGATATTCATTTAGACTAAATTTAGCAGGCTCCAAGTCTGAGTAAGCTTACCCTTTGGGCGACTCACCTTTCCACATACCCATGTTAGCATCAGTTTATATATTTGAATATGGAAACATTAAATTTGTGAGAAATGTACCATGAGAAACTTAACTACAGATACAAGATCTAAGTATCTGGCCCCAATTGTCAACCTACAAGTTCTGTGTGCACAGGGCATTCTTAAATGCCTACAAATCCATTACCCCCATTGCCAGCTCTCAAACTCTCTGTTATTGTATTAACTACCATTTATTAAGAGCTTGCTACAGCCAGGCACTCTGCTAAGCACTTTACAAATATAATCTTTTGGGGTCTTCCCTACATCCCTATGAGTCAGATACTACTTTTATCCCCATTTTCAAATAAAAAACTGAGACTCGGAGAAAGAAAAGGTAACTTATCAAAAGTAACATAGCTAATGAGAAATTGAACTCAAGACTAACTCCAAAGCCCATGCTTTTAATTACTATCAAGTATGCCAGTAATATAATTTCCTTTTGTTTTGTGGGCATTATAATTATCAGTATGTCCTCTTGTATTCATTTCATCCTGAACACCAGGATGGCAAGGAATTGTAACACACTTTCCTTTTTAACCCAAACTTCTCTTCTCATGACTTCTTCTGAGAAGACTTATTCTGAGATAAGGTATGAAGACTTATTCTGAGATAAGGTATGAATCAGCCAATAAACAAGATTAGAGAGAAAGGAGGAGGTCTCCCCACCTAGATAGTTGATATTTAGCAGATCCATCCTGGTGCTTCCACTCAGGTGAATAATCCAGAGTGATCTCTGAGAATGAACTGGGTCCTATATTCCCCTAGTCTGCAAATAAAGACTGTTTCCTTATGGCTTCAGAATTCTCTGTGTCCTGCTAAATACACATTTGTTATTTTACAGATGATACCACAGGTATACATTCAGTTTATACAGTGTACCAAGGACATGAGATCATGTTTCATGTTTCCACCATGCTGCCATATTCCAAGGAGAACAAACAGCAGGTAGGTTGTAAACATGGCCTGTTTGAGAACATGCAAATCATCAGATAGTGACTTGAGCACAGAGAAGGCACGAAGAACTGGAGACTCTGTATGTTAATATATAAACTGAACTTCAGACACCAGTTTAGGGATGTGCTTTACAGTCTGTGTATTTGAACTTTCAACAAGCCTTAGGAAGAACTATCTTCACTGATATTATCACTTTAAAGAGAAAGGATCAAGGTAATGGTGAGTGTCTTTGTGTGTGAATGTCTATATATATAGCTACCTGTGTGTCAGAGGGGTTTAATAGAATCCTGAGAGACTGTATACACATTGTTTTCTCTGTGACTTCGCTCAGAATGAGAGAATGTACTTTATCAGAATGAGACTATCTAGGACATCAAATAAAAGTATCCTGAATAATGGTTGGCAGGCATTGTTTTTCAAGTTAACGAAGGAAGTTAATATTGATTATGTACATAAGCTATGCTGTGTTGGGGAAAAAATATATACCTGAGACACTCCTCACCTACCCAAGAGATTTGTCATTTTCATGAGAGGAAGCACGTCATTCCTCCCAGTTCATTGGAAGTTAAACAAAATAAAAGATACCTGCTGTTGTTTTTTGAGAGATTCAAGGAGTTCCATTTAACCTTTTATTAAATTCTTATACCTTTTCAATACATTTGTATGAATAAATATCACAAACATGAATGGACAATTTTTCACAAAGATTTGTGAAAAAATATGAACCTAGAGAGGATATGTGATGAGGCTAAAAAGGCTTTTTTTCCTAAGCATTTGAAACTCTTATTTTGGTAAGAGTTCAGTATGGGAGAATAACACTAACCGGATTGCTGGGATAAGATGTGGTAAGTGTTACTGTCATGTAATATAAAAGATGCTCAGGGGATATGGGGAGAGAGAATACCTAGTTCTCTTTGATGGTTTGAGCCCTGGAATAAGGAGCCAGTTGTTTGTCTTATAGGTCATAGAGATGCTCTGAAGGTTTTAGGTTTATCATGGTTTTGGAAGGATAATTCTGGTAAAGGACGAGTTGTAGCAGGTTAAATGACTGAGAGTTACTTTCTGCAAGTCATCTTCCTTTATATGTTTAAAGATACTAATATTATTTGTACAAGAGTCCACCTTTTAATAGCTAAAACACATATGATCTTGGGATGATGTGGAAAAGAGATACCAAGCTGGCCTTCACAATCACTGAATTTTTTTTACCTATTACATTTTTTTTACAGCTTTTTAAATTAATTTTTAATTTAAAAAAAAAATAACAACAAACACAGACATTCTTAACTTTTGATCATTCCATTCTACATATATAGTCAGTAATTCCCAATATCATCACATAGTTGAATATTCATCATCATCATCATTTCTTAGAACATTTGCATCTTCAGAAAGAAAAAGAAAACAGAAAAAAATTCCTACATACCATACGCCTTACCCCTCCCTTTCATTGATCACTAGCATTTCAATCTAAATTTATTTTAACATTTGTTCCCCCTATTATTTATTTTTATTCCATATGTTTTACTCATCTGTTGATAAGGTAGATAAGAGGAATTCAAGACACAAGGTTTTCACAATCACACAGTCACATTGTGAAAGCTGTATCATTATACAATCATCTTCAAGAAACGGCTACTGGAACATAGCTCTACATTTTGAGGCAGTTCCCTCCAGCCTCTCCATTATATCTTGACTAACCAGGTTAGTCTATTTAATGCATGAGAATAACTTCCAGGATAATCTCTCGAATCTGTTTGGAATCTCTCAGCCATTGACCCTTTATTTTGTCTCATTTTGCTCTTCCCCCTTTTGGTCGAGAAGGTTTTCTCAATCCCTTGATGGTGAGTCTCAGCTCATTCTAGGATTTCTGTCCCACGTTGCCAGGAAGGTCCACACCCCTGGGAGTCATGTCCCATGTAGACAAGGGGAACGTGGTGAGTTTGCTTCTTGTTTTAGCTGGAGAGAGAGGCCACATCTGAACAAAAGAGGTTCTCCAGGGTGACTCTTAGGCCTAATTTTAAGTAGGCTTGACCTATCCTTTGTGGGGTTAAGTTTCATATGAACAAACGCCAAGATTGGGGGCTCAGCCTATTGCTTTGGTTGCCCCACTACTTGTGAGAATATCAAGAATTCAACTTGGGGAAGTTGAATTTTCCCCCTTTCTCACCATTCCCCAAGGGGACTTTGCAAATACTTTTTTATTCACTGTTCAAATCACTCTGGGATTTATCGGGGCATCTGGACAAACCAACAAAATCTCATGCCCTACTCAAGGTTCATGTACTTATGGTGTTCAATTATGCTGTCTACATACGTTATATTAGGAAATGCACTAGTCAAAGTATAAATTTTGTACCAAATAAACATTTTTTGCTTTAGTCTCACACATAAGTTAAAGCTTTAAAATATTAATTACCATCTATTTTCAGCACTCTGCAATAATGACATTCTTTTGTTCTTCCTCATGCAAAAACATTTTTTAAATTTGTACATTGAGTCACTATCATTATATACTCTAGGCATTCCTAGATTATACCATCTCAGTCTTTATCATCTATCTTTCTTTCTGATTTTATTTGAGCCCCCAGCCCTCCTCCCTCTGTCATTCTCACATTCAGCTTCATTCAGTGTTTTAACATAATTGTATTACAGTTAGTATTGTGCTATCCATTTCTGAGTTTTTACATTCAGTCCTGTTGTACAATCTGTATCCTTTCAGCACCAGTTACCCAATGTCTTACCCTATTTCTATATCCTAATGGTCTCTGTTACCAATGAAATTCTCCAAGATTATTCACTAATGTCAGTTCATATCAGTGAGACCATACAATATTTGTCCTTTTGTTTCTGGCTAATCACACTCAGCATAATGTCCTGAAGGTCCATCCATGTTGTTACATACTTCATAACTTTATTCTGTCTTAAGCTGCATAATATTCCATACTATGTATATAACACAGTTTGTTTAGCCACTCGTCTGTTGATGGACATTTTAGTTGTTTCCATCTCTTCACAATTGTAAATAATGCTGCTATAAATGTTGGTGTGCAAACGTCCGCTTGTGTCCTTGCCTTCATGTCCTCTGAGTAGATACCTAGCAATGGTATTGCTGGGTCATATGGCAAATCTATATTCAGCTTTTTGAGGAACCGCCAAACTGCCTTCAATAGTGGTTGTACCATTTGACATTCCCACCAGCAGTGAATAAGTGTGCCTCTTTCTCCACATCCTCTCCAGCACTTGTCATTTTCTGTTTTATTGATAATGGCCATTCTGGTGATTGTGAAATAACTCATTGTGGTTTTGATTTGCATTTCTCTAATAGCCAGGGAAGTTGAGCATCTCTTCATGTGCCTTTTGGCCATTTGTATTTCCTCTTCTGAGAAGTGTCTGTTCAAGTCTTCTGCCCATTTTGTAATTGGGTTGTCTGTCTTTTTGTTGTTGAGTTGAACAATCTCTTTATAGATTCTGGATACTAGACCTTTATCTGATATATCGTTTCCAAATGTTGTCTCCCATTGTGTAGGCTGTCTTTTTACTTTCTTAGCAAAGTTCTTTAATGCGCAAAAGTGTTTAATTTTGAGGAGTTCCCATTTATTTATTTATTTTTTCAATGCTCTTGCTTTGGGTCTAAGGTCTAGGAAACCACCTCCTAGTATAAGATTTATAGGATATTTCCCTACATTTTCTTCTAACAGTTTTATGGTTTTAGAGCTAATGTTTATGTCTTTGATCATTTTGAGTTAATTTTTGTATAGGGTGTGAGATATGGATCCTCTTTCATTCTTTTGCATATGGATATCCCCAACTTCCCAGGGGAGTTGGCTTGACTGCCTTATCAAAGATCAATTGTCCATAGATGACAGGGTCTATATCTGAACACTCTATTCGATTCCATTGGTCAGTATATCTGTCTTTATGCCAGTACCATGCTGTTTTGACCACTGTAGCTTCATAATATGCCTTAAAGTCAGGTAGTATGAGACCTCTGACTTCATTTTTTTTCCTTAGGATACTTTTAGCTATTCAGGGCAGCCTGCCCCTCCAGATAAATTTGGATATTGGTTTTTCTATTTCTGAAAAGTAACTTTTTGGGATTTTAATTGGTATTGCATTGAATCTGTGAATCAATTTAGGTACCATTGACATCTTAACTATATTTAGTCTTCCAGTCCATGAACATGGTATGCCCTTCCATCTATTTAGGTCTTCTGTGATTTCTTTTAACGATTTCTTGTAGTTTTCTCTGTATAGGTCTTTTGTCTCCTTAGTTAAATTTATTCCTAAATATTTTATTCTTTTTGTTGCAATTGTAAATGGAATTTTTTTCTCGATTTCCCCCTCAGATTGTTCATCACTAGTATATAGAAACAGTATAGATTTTTAAGTGTTGATCTGGTAACCTGCCACTTTGCTTTACTCATTTATTACCTCTAGTAGTTTTGCTGTGGATTTTTCGGGGGGGGTTGACATATCATCTGCAAACAGTGAGAGTTTTACTTCTTCCTTTCCAATTTTGATGCCTTGTATTTCTTTTTCTTTTCTAATTGCTCTGGCTAGAACTTCCAACACAATGTTGAATAACAGTGATGAGAGTGGACATCCTTGTCTTGTTCCTGATCTTAGGGGGAATGTTTTCAGTCTTTCCCCATTGAGGATGATGTTCGCTGTGGGTTTTTCATCTATTCCCTTTATCATTTTAAGGAAGTTCCCTTCTATTCCTATCCTTTGAAGTGTTTTCAACAGGAAAGGATGTTGAATTTTGTCAAATGCCTTTTCTGCATCAATTGAGATGATCATGTGGTTTTTCTGCTTTGATTTTTGATATAGTGTATTACATTAATTGATTTTCTTATGTTGAACCATCCTTGCATATCTGGCATGAATCCTACTTGGTCATGGTGTATAATTCTTTTAATGTGTTGCTGGATTCGATTTGCTAGAATTTTGTTGAGGATTTTTGCATGTATATTCATTAGAGAGATTGGTCTGTAGTTTTCTTTTTTTGTAATATCTTTGTCTGGCTTTGGTATGAGGGTGATGTTGGCTTCATAGAATGAATTGGGTAGCTTTCCCTCCTCTTCAATTTTCTGGAAGAGTTTGAGCAGGATTGGTACTAATTCTTTCTGGAATGTTTGGTAGAATTCACATTTGAAGCCATCTGGTCCTGGGCTTTTCTTTTTTGGAGCTTCTTAATGACTGATTCAATTTCTTTACTTGTGATTGGTTTGTTGAGGTCGTCTGTTTCTTCTCAAGTCAAAGTTGGTTGTTCATGCCTTTCTAGGAAGTTATCCATTTCATCTACATTGTTGTATTTATTAGCATAAAGTTGTTCATAGTATCTTGCCATTACTTCCTTTATTTCTGTGGAGTCAGTGGTTATGTCTCCTCTTCCATTTCTGATCTTACTTATTTGCATCATCTCTCTTCTTTTTGTCAGTCTTGCTAAGGGTCCATCAATCTTATTGATTTTCTCATAGAACCAACTTCTGGTTTTGTTAATTTTCTCAATTGTTTTCATGTTCTCAATTTCATTTATTTCTGCTGTAATCTTCATTATTTCTTTCCCCTTGCTTACTTTGGGGTTAGTTCACTGTTGTTTCTCTAGTTCTTCCAAGTGGACAGTTAATTCCTCAATTTTTGCCCTTTCTTCTTTTTTGATATAGGCATTTAGGGCAATAAATTTCCTTCTTAGCACTGCTTTTGCTGCATCCCATAAGTTCTGATATGTTGTGTTTTCATTTTCATTATCCTTGAGATATTTACTGATTTCTCTTGTAATTTCTTCCTTGACCCACTGGTTGTTTAAGAGTGTGTTGTTGAGCCTCCACATATTTGTGAATTTTCTGGCACTCTACCTATTATTGATTTCCAACTTCGTTCCTTTATGATCTGAGAAAGTGTTTTGTTTGATTTCAATCTCTTTAAATTTATCGAGGCTTGCTTTCTTACCCTGCATATGGTCTATCCTTGAGAATGATCCATGAGCACTTGAGAAAAAGATGTATCCTGCTGTTGTGGAGTGTAATGTTCTATAAATGTCTGTTAAGTCTAGCTCATTTATTGTATTATTCAAATTCTCTGTTTCTTTATTGATCCTCTGTCTAGATGTTCTGTCCATTGATGAGAGTGGGGAATTGAAGTCTCCAGCTATTATGGTAGATGTGTCTATTTCTCTTTTCAGTGTTTTCAATGTTTGCCACATGTATTTTGGAGCATTCTGGTTCGGTGCATAAATATTTATGGTTGTTATGTCTTCGTGCTGAATTGTTCCTTTTATTAATACTTAGTGTCCTTCTTTGTCTCTTCTAACTGTTTTACATTTGAAGTCTAATTTGTTGAATATTAGTATAGCTACTCCTGCTCTTTTCTGATTGTTATTTGCATGAAATATCTTTTCCCAACCTTTCACTTTCAACCTATGTTTATTCTTGGGTCTAAGGTGTGTTTCCTGTAGACAGCATATAGATGGGTTCTGTTCTTTAATCCATTCTGCCAGTCTGTGTCTTTTGATTCAGGAGTTTAATGCATTAACATTTAGTGTTATTACTGTACAGGTAGTACTTTCTTCTACCATTTTGCCTTTTGCATTTTATATATCATATCTCATTTTTCTTCTGTTTACCTTTACTGATAGTCTTCATTTCTATACTATTCTCCACACCTCTCTCTCTCCTTTCTTTTCCGATCTGTCTCTAGTGCTCCCTTTAGTATTTCTTGCAGAGCCAGTCGCTTGGTCACAAATTCTCTCAGTGATTTTTTGTCTGAAAATGTTTCAATTTCTTCCTCATTTTTGAGGGACAATTTTGCTGGATATAGAATTCTTGGTTGGCAGTTTTTCTCTTTTAGTAATTTAAATATATCATCCCACTGTCTTCTCACCTCAATGGTTTCTATTGAGAAATCTACACATAGTTTTATTGGGCTTCCCTTGTATGATGGATTGTTTTTCTCTTGTTGCTTTCGAGATTCTCTCTTTCTCTTTGACCTCTGACATTCTGATTAGTAAGTGTCTTGGAGTACATCTATTTGGATCTATTCTCTTTGGGGTACGCTGCGCTTCTTGGATCTGTAATTTTACATCTTTCATAAGAGTTGGGAAATTTTCAGTGATAATTTCCTCCATTAGTTTTTCTCCTCCTTTTCCCTTCTCTTCTCCTTTTGGGACACCCACAACACGTATATTCATGCGCTTCATATTGTCCTTCAATTCCCTGAGTCCCTGCTCATATTTTTCCGTTCTTTTCCTTATATTTTCTTTTGCTCATCGGATTTCACATGCTGTGTCCTCCAGTTCACTAATCCTATGTTCTGCCCCTTGAAATCTACCATTGTAGGTTTCCATTGTTTTTTTTTTTCATCTGTTCTACTGTGCCTTTCATTCCCATAAGTTCTGTGATTTGTTTTTTCAGACTTTTGATTTCTTCTTTTTGTTCATTCCTTGCCTTCTTTATATCCTCCCTCAATTCATTGATTTGATTTTTATGAGGTTTTCCATGTCTGTTCGAATATTCTGAATTAATTGTTTCAACTCCTGTATCTCATTAGAACTGTTTGTTTATTCCTTTGACTGGGCCATATCTTCAATTTTCCTAGTGTGATTTGTTATTTTTGCTGGTGTCTAGGCATTTAATTACCTTAATTAATTTATTCTGGAGATTGTTTTCACTTCTTTTACCTAGGATTTTCTTACTGGATGAATTTGTTTTCTGTCTGTTCTTTGATATTCAGTTCAGCTTATTCTGGACCCGTAGCTTAGGTTTTGTTTAACAGAGGAGAATTTTTCAGTTCTTTTTTTCTTGTTTCTTGCCCTGCCTGTATGGTGCCTTTTTCCCCCCCATCCTTCGAAGGGTCTACTTAGGTATTATAGATCCCTGCTGGGTTTTCCCAGACCAAACTGGTCTCCTGTCAGGAGGAAAGAGTCACCTGCACCAGTTTTCCCTGAGGGTGAGACCCAGCAGGTTGAAAAACTTTCCTGTGAAGTCTCTGGACTCTGTTTTTTTAATTCTGCCCAGTATGTAGCGCTTGTCTGCCTGCAGGTCCCACCAGCATAACATGATGCAGTGCCTTTAACTTTGGCAGACTCTCGCTCCTGGGGGCATGGTGGAGACAGAGGAGAGATTGTAGATTAGCTTTAATGACTTCAAAT
This sequence comes from Myrmecophaga tridactyla, assembly GCA_004026745.1. Taxonomy (NCBI): domain Eukaryota; kingdom Metazoa; phylum Chordata; class Mammalia; order Pilosa; family Myrmecophagidae; genus Myrmecophaga; species Myrmecophaga tridactyla. Next base: position 52,219 of record PVIY010011520.1, read on the forward strand.
TACCAAGCCCTGGGGTCTGAATTCCTTGAGGGAGGGATTCCACTTGAGTTGGGCCTCTCCTCTCCCCTGGGGAAGACACAGGCTCCAGACCAGCTCTCAAGCAAGCTTGTTTCTGCCTATGCCTGGGGCAGTTGCAGCCTGAGAAGCCCTGCCACTGTATCCAAAGGCAGTCAAGCCTTTGTAGAAACACAGCCACAAAAACCTCTATTTCTTTTTTTTTCTTTTTCCATCAGCCCTGCCCCCTTGGCGCCAGAGCAAAAATCAGCAACCTCAGCTTTGACCAGGTTCACCTAGGCTGGGGGCCTATTTTAGTAGTCAGAATTTGTGAATTAATTCCACACTTGATGCTTAGTTGCTCTCAGCTGCCGCTGCTGGTAAAGTCTCTTTCCTCTTCCCTATGGGAAGCAGCCTCTGGGGGAGGAGCACCACGGCTTGGGGAACTCATGTTCTGGGGGGGCTCACAGCCAGTCCAGCTGGTCCAGACTGGGGTACAGTGTGTGTCCGGTCACTGACATGGCCCTAGGAGCTATTCTGTACTGTTCCTGGTTATTTAGTAGCTGTTCTGGAGGACAAACTAAATCCCACACCTTGCTAAGCCGCCATTTTGGCACCTTCTCCCTCTACCTATTACATTTTAACAGTAACATCAAAAACCTTCCATTGAATTATTGTACAATCCTCCTTCTCCCTCTGCCCCTACCTATTCAACCATATACTATTCACCAAAATTCCCCATGTCCCACGTAGGGGCATTAGGCTGATGGACAAGAGGAACAAAGTGCCAATTCAGCCTTTGCCCAAAACTCAAAATTCTTTCTCTTTGGAAGGATCATTAATGAACTTATCTTCTTTGGGAAACTCTTAGCATGTTATGGCATAAGAGCACTCACTGATGGGCACAGAAATGTGCACAGATGGTCCCTGGTGTTCTCAACACCTTGGCTGGCTTTATGAGTAATGTTTGGGTCATCCACTTGTCCAACATCAATCCATATGAGAAAAATGAAAATTATAAAAAGTTTATCTATTACCAAGAAATTAATTTAGATAGAAAGAGAAACAAAGAAATGTAGATGATAGAAAACCATAACAGTACCTAATCATGGGAGAGCAGAGAAAGAATCTAATTATGAACCTCTCTAATGATCTTTTGTGAGCCAAAGGTAGCAGACAAAAAGTTAGAGGCCAACCTAGCTCATAAAATCTTAGTGGCTTTTTTACTTCCTAACATCTAGAACACTAGCGGAACCATCCAAGCCACATCCCAAATCTGACTTAAACTTTCACAAAGATACGATAGGTTCTGGTATTAAAATAACTCTATGATCTCTCTCCTCCCACCTCCATCACCAAAATAGGGAGTGATGACTGGGCTAGGGGTGAGCAGGAAGTGATGAGTTGATGTTTGTCTGTGTTCTAGTTTGCTAGCTGCTGGAATGCAGTGTACCAGGAAAAGAATGGCTTTAAAAGAGGAAATTTATTAAGTTGCAAGTTTACAGTTCCAAGGCCGTGAAAATGTCCCAATTAAAGCAAGTCTATAGAAATGTCCAAATTAAGGCATCAAAAACAGGTTACCTTCACTCAAGAAAGGCTGATGAAGTTCAGGTTTCTCTCTCAACTAGAAAGGCCTATGGTGAACATGGCAAAATCTGCTAGCTTTCTCTTCTGGCTTCTTGTTTCATGACGCTCCCCCACAGGCATATTCCTTCTTTATCTCCAAAGGTCTCTGGCTGCATGGGCTACTGTGGTTCTCATCACCCTGTGCTCTGCTCTCTCAGAATCTCAGGCCTTTTCCGGAATGCTTCCTCTTTTAAAGGATTCTAGTAAAATAATCAAAACCCACCTGGAATGGGTTTGGAGTCACATCTCCCTCTAATCCAAGGTTAATACCCACAGTTGGGTGAGTCTCATCTCTATGGAGATCATCTTCAAGTTTCCAGCCTACAGTGCTGAATAGGGATTAAAAGAAACTGCCTCCGCAAGATTGGATCAGTATTAAATCATGGCTTTTCTAGGGTACATAAACCCTTTCAAACCAGCACAGCCTCTCTGGGGCCTCCCCTTGTGAAATATCCAGTGAAATCTAGCACCACTGTTTTAATTTCCTAGACTGCTCAAAGCAAATACCATGAAATGATATTTGGGTAAGCAATGGGAATTTATTCACCCTCGGTTTTGAGGCCAGAAAAATGTCCAAATCAAAGCAACCATCAAGTCAATGCTTTCTTTCCAAAGACTGGCTGCTGGTGATCCTTGGCTCCTCTGTCACATGGTCTCTCCCTTCTTTTCTGAGTATATTAGTTTGTTAAACTGCCAGAATGAGATGTATCAGAAATGGAATAGCTTTTACAAAGGAAATTTAATAAGTTGCAAATTTACAGTTCTCAGCCTATAAAAATGTCCAAACTAAGGCATCCAGGTAAAAATAATTTAACTCAAGAAGGCCAATGTGTCTGTAACAGCTCTGTCAGCTGGGAAATCACATGACTGGCATTGGCTAGTCACTGGCACCTAGGCTCCATTGCTTTCAGCCTCTGTTCCTGTGCGGGTTCCTCACTTTGCTTCTCTGGCCCTGGTTTTCATCTTTTTGCTTCCCCAGCTCTCTCCAGGTTCTGGCTTGCTTAACATGTCCTGTTGGACTCCAAGCATCTCCAAACACCCTTGTCTCTGTCCTCTGCCTATCATTTCTACTCTGAAGTTTCTATTAGCTCTTTTTTGGTCGGCTCTGATCTCTCTCCAAAATGCTTCCTCTCTTAAAGGACTCCAGTAAACTAATCAAGCCCCACCCTGAATGAGTGGAGTCACATTTCCATGTAATCAAAAGGCCACACCCATAACTCAGTGTGTCATATCTATGTGGAGTTTCTGTTCTATAATGTTGAATCAGGATTAAAAGAAATGTTTGCCCCCACCAAATTGGATCAGGATTAAAACATGGCTTTTCTGGGGAACATAATATTTTCAAACTGAAACACGGTTTCATTGATTTCAGCTTCTTGCTTCAGTGGCTTTCTCTCTCTGGATCTCATTCTTTTATAAAAGACCCCAATAATAGTATTAAGACCCTTGCTGTTTAAGATGGGACATACCTTAACTGAAATAACCACATCAAAAGGTCCTACGTTGGAGTCCATACCCACAGGAATGGATTAGATTTAAGAACATGTTTTTCTGTGGTTCATATGTTGCTTCCTATGAAACGGAACTCGAAGGATATTAAGGAATGACGCGAAAGAAAGGAAGGAAGGGAGGGAGGGAGGGAGGAAGGAAGGAAGGAAGGAAGGAAGGAAGACACAGACAGATGGGTTCAGGGGGTCTGAAGCTTAGCAATAAAGACAACAGACAACTTTATTCTTAACTAGTTCCTTCTTATATAGTGCAGGGTTTAAGTGACTAAAAGCATGCATACATTTCGTGATAAAACAGAGTGCCTACTTATCAGTATATTACTCTCTACATACAAGAGATAGCTAACAAGCCCTTGGGGCTTAAGAAAAAACAAACATTCTCTCCCTCTCAGACTGTCCTCCAGTTAAGCAGATAACAGTCTCCGCAGTTTATTGCCGATGCCACTCCGAAGCCAGTTGCTCCCAATAAATTCCACAGGTTTTCCATTAACCCTGGCTCCTACATTCATACAACTTCAAACCACCACACCCACTGACAAAGTCATAGCCTCAACTACTCCAGCTGTAGACAGTGGCATCTAGTACCCTATGAAAGCACAGACTCTGGTCGACCAGATCTGGATCAAATCCTAGCTCTGCCACTAACTAGTCCTGTGATCTTGGGTATATTGTGAATGTTTCCATGCCCCAGGGCTCAGTTCTTTATTCTCTTCTCTTTCTATACTCATTCACTCCCTTGATGATTTCATCTATTCTTCTGGCTTTACATAGTTTTTGTATGCCAATAATACCCAAAATTAGAGCTCTAGCCAGACCTCTCTGCAACACTCCAAACTGGAGCAAACTTGGAGTCATTCTTGACTCCTCTCTTTTTGTTCCCTCTGCCCACATTTAATTTTTCAGGAAATCCTGTTGTCTTTATTTTCAAAGTGTATCTAAAATTCCAACCACTTCTCATCACTTCTGGACCACCATAACCCACACCCCTTCTCCTTCTCTCTCTCTCTCCCTCTCTCTCTCTTTCATTGTTAGTTTTATTTGTCATGATAATTTCTACCTACTCTAATTTTCCTTGGGCCAAATTGTATTTTGTGCGGAATGTCCTCAATGTCAAAATGCCAGGGTTAAAATATTCTGCTGTGATTTTTTTTTTTTATTAGAGAAGTTGTAGGTTTACAGAACACCATCATCTCTTTTATAGATTATTAGAGTAGCTCCTGTCTGTCCTATCTGGCCTCCCTTCTTTTACTCTTGTCCCCTTACAGCCTGTTTGTCAATAGAGCAGCCAGATCTTGTCACTTCTTTTCTCAAGCCCTCCAGTGACACCTAGAGTATTCAGAGTAAAGGCCAGAGTCCTTACTATGGCTTGCCTTGCCCTACATGACCCCTGTTACTTCTCTCATTTCATCACCTACCACTCTTTTTATTTTCTTCATTCCAATCACATTGTCTTCCTGTCCTACTCCTCAGGTTCACCAGATACTTTCCCACCTTATGGCCTTTGTGTTGGCTGTTCCCTCTGCCTAGAACTCTCTTCCACCAGATATTTATTTGGCTGACTAGCTTACCATCTCAAATCTACTCAAAACTGACCCTGTTAGCCTATTGCTGTATAATAACCCACTCCAAAGCTTACTGGCTAAAACAACAATTTTATTATCTCTAATGGTTCTTTCCGTGCACTGACTGGGCTTAGCCAGCAGGTTTTTTGCTGGTCTCACTCTCATGTATCTGAAGTCAACGACTGCTGAGGCTCAAGTTATCTTGTGGTGATTCTAGAACAGCTAGGTCTCTTGTGCTCTCCAAGAAGTCTCGGGGCCTCTCGTCTGCCCATGGCCTCTCAAGTGGTCTCTACATGGCCCTGTGACAGAGTAGCTGGACTTCTAACATGTGGCTCAGGGGTCCTTAACGTCCGTATTCCTAAAGAGAAGAAGCAGAAGAAACAGAAGCTCTGGTCTAAGGTCACTTTGCAACATTGTCCCAGGCCAATCATAATCAAGAGGAGGGAAATAAACTCTACCTCTTAATGAGGGGAGAGACAAAAAATATGTGACCACTTTTGTCCCCCACAGATCCAGAGCTGAAAACTTACAAAGGATCCTTGGCAAATCATTCTGTTTGATTAGACAAGAGACTAGGAGAGGGATTGACAAACCAGCCCCTGGGCTAAAATTGGCCTGTCACTTTATTTACAAAATAAATAAACACAGCAGTGGAACACAGCTATGCACATCCATTTATGTATTTTTTTAATGATTACTTTCACACTGCAGCAGCAGAGTTAAGAAATTGCAAAGAGCACATATGTCCCACAAGCCAAAAAATATTACTATCTGGCCTTTTACAGGAAAGTTTGCCAACCCCAGGCTGGGAGATCATTTTGAAAAGATCAGCTGGGATCAGATTATATAGGGCAGTTGTTCTCACCAAGTATGTTCTTCAGAAGTATCCATGCCATTCATAAAAAATATACATGTTTAAATTCCATCCCCAGACTGGGGTTGGGCTCAGTCTGTATTTTTAACAGGCTCCTCAGGGAATTCTGATGCATGCTCCTGTTTGGGAAACTTGAGTGCCAAGCCAAAGAGATTTTGAGTGAAGGTTAACATAATCAGAGCAGTAAACATGGGAGTGGCTAGAGGCAGGGAGGCTGGTTAGAAGACTTTTGCAAGAAGGTAGATAAGAGTACATGCAGGCCAAATTGGGGGAGGAGCAGGAGGTTGCCAGGAGAGCCAGGAAGAGGTTAGTTAAAATATGGGAAGCAAGAAGCCAAAGATGGGCTCTGTGATAGTTATTGCTGTTGTGTTCCTTTGTATTGTGTTCTGTTGTTTAACTCTGAATGTGCCATGCTTACATTGACTTTCTCAGAAATATTATTTATATTTATATACAGGTGGAAAGGAAGCGCCACATTGGAAATGATATCGTCACTATTGTGTTCCAGGAAGGAGAGGAATCGTCTCCCGCCTTTAAGCCTTCCATGATCCGCTCCCATTTTACACGTATCCTGCACCTTTGTAAATGTTCCAGTCTCACAAGCTATTGGCCAGGCTTATTGGACTTAAAATGCCCCTAAAATCAAATGTTATAAATAGGCCAGATTCTTATACCCACTGTTTTGGAATTTTTCCTAACACCGTATTTTTCTCTTTCGTTTTTCTACCCATTATAGAAGTGAATGGATTAATTCTCAGAGAATCCTTGACTTCTGAAATGCCTTCCCTTTTTTCAGATTATTTGTGAATGAGGATCCGATTTTACAATCCCTGGCCAGCTAGCTTATTTTGCTGTCAAAGTCCAATGATGGAACTAAAGTTCACAACAATTTCTGAATTTATTTCAGCCAGACAGGCAGGAGGCATGAGACATGAGCATGTCTATCCCAACAGATACCTAACTAAGGACTGTTTTTCTGGGTCATGGGCCATGATAGTGAAATGCAAATGTGGTAGTTCATAATAAGTAAAAGACCAGTAATAACCTTTTCCAGAATAAATTCTTGTCTAGTCACTCATGCTCCCTAAAGACTCCAGGAAAAATATTTGAAGGCAGGACCATTGTGACTCATTACTCTTGAAATTGGTTGCTTTATATACCTTGACTTGTTCATTATAACCTAACAAGATAACATGCAAGTTTTTAAAATTTGAAAATAGTCAAATTTCACCCATGGGAGAAAGGAAGAAAAATATATGCCATTCACCTTAATTATGATTTTTTTTTTCTGTTCTCTTCTCTGCTTAGTAAGTGATATCTTGCTCTCTTCACTGAGATTTAGAACTAATATTTCCCCCTTCCTGCAATGGCAGAAAACTTCTTCAGACACGATGCTGGAGGGGAAAAGAGGTGACTTTTTAAGTGACTGAGAGGTGGTCATTATTTTTAGAATCTCCCTTAGCTGCAAGTTTTAGATTTGGGGCTTAGCACATGTATTTCTGGAAAGGGACAAGCAGATTGTTAATGTGGATTCATACCACTGGTCTAGGGATAGAAACATTGTGAAGGATTGATTGTTTTCTAGTTCTAGCTAAGGAAACCTGTGGGTGAGAGATGGTGGGGGGAGGAGAAGGAGTGGGAGAAAGAAAAGCTAGATGGAGATACTGGTACTATTGGCCTGCTCCTACACAAATTCTGCTTAGAGGTTGCCATCATCTACATTGGTTTGTTTTGTTTTGTTTTGTTTATCAAAGTCAGAAGGAAAGAGAAGGAAGGTATACAACAGAGACATCTAAATTGCTTTTCTTTTCAAATATGTGAAATGAAATATGTGACTAATTTCAAAATAGAATCGTGTTTGTATTGTAATTGCTCTTTCTGCTTTGTTGGCTTAATTGTTTAAAAGCTTTATTTGTATTGCCTTTCTGATTTGGAGATTTAGCCCTTTCCCTAAAGGATGAGCACACAGAGATTGAACCCCATCATGGTACTCTTGCAAGTCTTCCTGGACTGTCTCTTAAAGAAGTCAAGGTTCTATCCCAACTTAAGAGTGATAGGTGACCTAGCCACACAAAAGTGCTGGTCTAGAATGATTCTGCACAAGGGATTTTCAAAGCACAGGTTGTTGACTGTGAGCATCAGGCTTGCTAATTAATTTCCTTAACCAACACCACAGATATTTTTGCCTTAGTGAGGTATGATCAGCAAAACAACAATTACAGGTAGGTAATGACTTCATCTCATTTGCTTCTTCTAATTCTCATGTTTACTTGTTAATTTGATATTAATCTTATGAGATTCTTGATATCCGTATTCTTGTGTGATTTAATATGAGGTGTGCCTTCACCTTACAGAATTTTATTCAAGGCCACCATCTTTTTGGGAAAATTTTGTCCATACAATCTTGCTCCATGGAATAGACCCAAGGTTCGGGACTAGTTTGAAATTGTATTTTGTTTTACAATGGGAACAAATTTGATATGTTTGAGCATGACTAGAGTATGCCCTTTCCTAGACTGCATCCTCACCTGCTTACCCTTCTGTTCTCAAAAATTAATCTATTAAAAGGCATTATGTTGTTGTGAAAAGAGCATGAACTTTGAGCCAAATAGATTTGGGTTGGAATCCTAACTCTCACTTATTAACTCTGTGGATTTGAAAAAAGTGTTTGTCTTCTCTGAGCCTCAGACCAAATCTCTAAAATGAAATTAATGCTACTACCCTGGCAGTTTTGGTGAGAATCAGGGTTGATCTGAGTGTGTCCGAGGTTTGCTACCTGGTGTCTAATGAGTCCTCAGCAGTAGCCATTGCTGTTATTCTTGGGATGCCTGACCTTGTCTAAGGCTTGGTGGGTTGAACCACTGGGCATACAAGCAGACTTGGCTTGTGCCCTAAAAGCACATTGACAAAGCTAAAAGGGAGAGCTAGAGTGCTGGCAGCCCAGAGAAGATACTTCTGCTATGGAATTGAATATACCTACCATACTATATAGGTGACTATATAGGCAACAGGACAAATATAGTATCAAAATATTGGTGATCAGTAAAGAAAAACAAGTAATTCTGAAATGTTCTTTATGTAGGTTGAAAATATTTTCAGAAGAAAGTGTACCACTCTTTGGCCCACCCTTGCCATCCCCACCAGTGTTTACAGACCACCAGGAATTCAGGGACTTTTTGCTAGTAAAATGTAAGTTTGTATTTTGATATGTTTTTCTAACTTTTTCTACATCAGAATGCATTTTTCCCAGGATGCTATATAAGAAAATATTGTTCAAGCATTCCAAGTATTGTTAATTCTTTACCTGAAACATATTCAGTGTTCTGGGAGTATTGGTTTCAGCTGTGTTTTCATCTATACCTTCCCATCTGCCTTGAAGTTTAGCCAGTCACAATACCATGAGGCATCAAACTTTCCTTTCTGTCAAGGGTTCTGATAAGGACATTTCTGAATCTCTGCTGATATATGTGTCTGCCTTTGTCAGAGAGTGATATGTAAGTAGGGGAAAGAGTAGTTACAGATACATACTTAGGGATGGATAAGAGTTATTAGGGAGCGTGTGTCGTATCTGTGTAAGAGAGTGAATGAGAAAATGGTATTTGTGGAACCTGACTGTCCTAGGCTTCACAAGCTGCTGAGTATTAATTTTAACTCCATTGATGACACACAAATGACTCTGAGCCCGATCCTCTGGATTACAAGAGATCTGCCACACCTCTCCCAGAGTATCCCTTGGTTATTATATCTAGAAATCCCAGTCGTAGGACTGTCTCATTGGTGATCAAAAACACATCACTCAGGTTCATCCACTGCAGCCTCTTCATGGAAGTTCATTGCGTGCTAGCCATTTGGACCCTGGCAGTAGCACTGCATTCATGTGCTCTCTCTAAAGATTCTGCTTTTCTGTCTTTTCACCAGGCAACTCTGGGCATTGCTGCCACTTTACCAGCTGCCCCCCACAGTCTTTGCCTAATGCTGTCACTTTCTATGCAGTTTAGGGAAAAATGATCCTCTCGTCTCCTCTCCTCTCCTCTGAGTCCATCTTGGTCACCTGGCCCCAGTAAAGCACTTATTTCATCTAAAGCCTTCCAAAGTTCTTCATGAGCAACTTCTCCATTAGCTTCCAATCTTAATCCTAGTTTCATGAGGGACAAGACTAACTCCTCAGACTAAAGCAAGGAATAGGCACCATTTTTGTCCCTCCTTTGTCTTACAGTCTCCCCACCTTCCTTCACAGGCCTGAACATGATTCTTCCCTCAGTAAGAACAGAAAAGTTCCCCTGTACATCTGTCCATGCAGTTGAGACTTGAAGGGATGAGTGTCACTTAATTCCAGTCACCAAAATTATCCTAGCCAAGCTACTCAATTATTTCCCTTCTGTCTGTAAATACCATCCAATCTCTTGCACAGATTTCCACATGCTTCTAAAACTTCCTTCTTGGAGAATGCAGAAATGAAGGATGCCTTTGTTGGGGCTTCCTTTGCTTTCCAGATGGGCTACTAAGGCTGTTAGCTTACACACTTTAACTTACACCAGGGTCTGTGGGTAATATCTCACCCTGACCCAGAAGTAGCAGAAACTGCTGTCACTTACAAAAAAATGATGATTTTGCCTCTTCCTTTCCAATAATTACACTTCTTATTTCAGATGCTAGGCTAGAGATCACAAACTCAAAAGCCTTGAGAGACTGGGTCAGGAATATAAGTGAGTGAGATAGCCAAGCATAGAACAGTAAAGAATACTGGATGCTGTGAAAAAACTGGAGAGCATATGCTCTGCTCCATTCAGTTGACATCATTCTGGAACATGAGACCAATGTTACCAGATATTCCAATTTTTCAAAATAAGGCAGAAATCTGTAATCTTATTGAAATTGCTTGATCCTTAAAACTGTGGGGTCCATGTGTTTCAAGTCCAGAGAATCAGGTAAAGAACAAGAAACAAATGTGAAACAAAGAATCAGCAACAGAGAGAGGTGTAGCAGCTAGAAGCAGAAAGGCTCTTGGAAACATGGGGCTGAAGAGGTACGCACTTTTTATAGAGTGCCAGTAAGGGGAAAGAACTACTTAAGAGTGGGTAGCTGTTTAACTATGGATTAGTTACAAAATCACTAAACAACACTAAGAACCCAGTTTATAAGTGGAATCCATCAATTTAAATGGAGCTGTCAACAGGGTGAATTGTTTTTTTTCAACACCCTGAGAGGCTGGGGGTCAAGTGAAATGAAAGGTTCAGTTGATCTAAAGTTAGAAGATTTGAAAGGTAGATATAACAGAACAAGGGGCTGAAGGAACTGAAGGTTTTGGTGAGAGTGCATGCAGTGAACAAGCATGGTGCCAGGAAGGAAAGGAGATCAGGAGAGGTTGATGAACTAAGAGAGTTGATAGAAGCCGAGAGCTCAGAGGTCTTTTTGCATTCCAAAGTAGATTTAGCAGGAGGGAAGGAATAGGGAAGGTAAAAAACTAGATAATGTCCAGGTCAACAAAGACCTTGAACTTTTTCCCTTTATTCAGCCAAAACAAAACATTTAAAACGGGTTTTTCTAGGATGGTAATGGGAGAAAATCCTCAAACAAAAATTCCCAATCACAAAATTTAGAGAAAATAACAGCGGTACGTAGTTTAAATTCCTTAAGAGATGTTTTTCACAAACAAGCTTAGCTTTATCCCAGCACATAGATCCTATCTAGGAAATGCCTGTTCCCAGGAAGTTCCATTTTTCAGTCCAGAATACTGTCCTTCCTTTGGTTCTCTGTTTGGGAAAAGTAGTAGTTAACATTGATTCTGGACCATGTGCCAAGCACGATACTAACTCTTTATATGTATTGTCTCATTTAAATTCTTACAACAACCCAAGAAGGAAACACAATTACGCCCATTTTTAAGGTAGAAAACTGAGGCCCCACAAAGATAATTTGCCTAAAATTACACAGCTGGCAGCAGAACTGGGATTTAAATCAATGGCTATCTTAGCTAAAAGTTCCGATCCTCTATTGCACACTTCCTGTTCTGTGCTCTAGTGTGTAACTGGACATTCTACTATTGGCTTGCAGTATTTGTAATACACTAAAACTCAGTAAACTGCCATTAGGCCAGAGACCCCCAGTACTCTACTTAAGGTCTAACAGAATGCAGCATCTATATATGTAATATCAGTTGATTGGCATTGTTGTAGTTTGGCTCCATATATTGGATGGTTAGATGGGTAGGTGCATGAATGCATAGAAAGAGTAGTGGGGGGGTAGGTCGATAGTTGGGCATATAACTAAAGAGGTGTTCAGGTAATTAGAAATACCCTTTGCTCAGGAAGCTCACAGTCTATTAGGAAAGTTAAACATACCTATGGACTGTATGGATCTGATAGAGAAATTTAGAGCATTTTCAGGCATTCTTCCATAAGAAAGGGTACTATTAATGGTAATATCAGTGTTAGAAAGTATGTAGCATTCACTGTGAGAAATATCCTTGAGATCATTCTACAATAATCTGTTAATGTTTGTAATCCCCTTTATAACTTGATTTGCTTTAGTAATTAATGGTGAAAAAGCCACTTTGGAAACCCCAACATTTGCTCAGAAACGACGCCGTACTCTGGATATGTTGATTCGATCTTTGTACCAGGATCTGATGCCAGATTTGCATAAGGTAACCCTGAGTGTATGGTCCTCTTTCCTTCTCATGGGGTCTGAGTTGAGAACATAAGTCCTAGCAATGAGTTCCTGGCTAGAAAAAGTATAGAAGCCACCTTAATCTTAGCAGTCAAGACTACATAGAAGTCACCATGGGCTAGCATTCTCTCCTTTTTAACCATAAAAAGAGGAATGTTGAGTGTACAAATGAAAGAATGTGATTTTCTGTTCACTGTGAAAATTAAGGTGTAGACTGGGAAGGCATAGTGTAAATCAGCAGTCCGTGGACCTTTGAAGAATGCTGTTTTGTCATATGAAACTTAACCCCACAAAGGATAGGTCAAGTCTACTTAAAATTTAGGCCTAAGAGTCACCCCCAGGAGGGCCTCTTTTGTTACTCAGATGTGGCCTCTCTCTCCAGCCAACATGATGAGCAGTCTCACCCCCCCTCTCTGCGTGGGACATGACTCCCAGGGATGTGTACCTTCCTGGCAACATGGGACAGAGAACCTGGAATGAGCTGAGATTCAGCATCAAGGGATGGAAAAAAACCCTAGAATGAGCTGCGAATTAACATCAAGGGATGGAGAGAACCTTCTCGACCAAAGGGGGAAGAGTGAAATGAGACTAAGTGTCAATGGCG
>PVIY010011521.1:0-65051 GCA_004026745.1 Myrmecophaga tridactyla
GACAGAATACCAGAAAGGAGTAACCTACACAGAAGCATAAATCTAGAGATCTGCATAGGAGTATGCTCAAGTTTTTAGCTGATGTACTTCTTCAAGACATATGCATAAACAGCCTAAGTCCAATAAATGAAGTATGAAAAAATTGAGAGCTAACATTGCTAGGTGCTCCCACTGGCTAGAAATTCTGTCTTTACCCAGCAACCAGATGGAGCACCTCATGATTCAAAGAGCATTGGATAGCATATTTATAAAGGTCTTTCCTCAGTGGTTAGGAATAAATAGGTATAGAATAAACACAGATATGGGCCTAATTACAAATTTTAAAGGAGTATCTGAAAACTACAAAGTGTTCCCAAGTAAATTAACAGTAAATTTGAACAAACCCCAAGTATATTTATAAAAACAAAAATACCCATCACCAAAAAGTAAAACTCAAAATATCTAGTATCCAAACAAGGATTACCAAACACACAGAAAAGGCAAAAATCCAAGATGTGATAGATATATATCATTTGATAAAAACTGACCTAGATGTAGGTAGATGTTAAATTTAGTAGGAAAGTAAGTTTAACAAATTATTAAAACTGTGACTGTATAGTTAAAAAATCAAGTTAATGATACAGCATTGAGGCATCACAAGGTTCTATCCTCCAATAGTTTGATTAACAAGCAGCATCTGGAAAAATATCATTCTTTAATCTATGGAAAATAGCTAAAAGGTTGCAGTAACATGTGATGTGTTAAATCAATTAAAGGGCAACATAAAAACTGTAAAAAAAAAAGCCCTCCTCATGTTACCCTTGTGGGCCCCTAACCCACTCCCTCAGCAGTTCAAGGTGGAGATAACAAAGCTTCCAGTGTGGATCCATGTTCCTGGTTCTAGTGGGGAGATGAGTACTCATGGTGCACATACTGGGTGCATCTATATCTGCACATGTGGTGGTTTAGAGCTGAACCCACTGGAAAACAAATTTTCAAACATAAATCAATCCTGTGGGAATGAGCCCATTGCAAAAAGACATTTTCATGAGGTTAATTCAGTTAAGGTATGGTCTACTTCAATCAGGATGGAACTTAATCCTATTACTGGGGTCCTTTAAATATAATAAAATTCAGACAGACATAGAGAAAGCTACTGGAAGCATGAAACTTAATATTAACGAAACCTTAAGGAGAAGGAGAGGCCAGGAGAAGCTTCAATGTGCACTGCTGCATGACAGAGGGCCCCGGGACCAAGGTTCAGTAGGAGACATCCCCAGAAAACCAGTCAGCAGAGAAAGCATCACCTTGATGATGACTTGATTTGGACTTTCTCCTAGCCTCAAAACTGTGCCATTAAATTCCCATGTAAGTCATCTCTTTGTATGGTATTTGCTTCAGCAGTGAAGGAAATGAATACAGTGACATCCTGTCTTGTGGCAGCCTAAATTACTGAACCAGGACACTCACCATTTCCTATGCTAAAATTTGTCTTAGACATAAAGGTGGTTCATGCAGCTCTGTTATGGAATTTTGTAGGAAAACACTCAAATTGCAGTTATTTGGGACAAAAAACTTCTGAATGCAGGACTTACAGTGTAGCAGCAGGGATTAAGTGGAAGTACAGTTTCCTGGAATAAAACAGGACTTTTGGATCTTCCTAAAAAGGAGAAATCATAAGACCAGGAAAAGACTCATGTAAGGAAGAAAAGTGAGTTTCTACACTTTTGCCTCAGATTCTTTAAAATCTATATAGAAAAGCTTTGAAGATGAATATTTACATTGGCTAAAATTTCCAAAAATTAGGAAAGATCTTTTATTTTCAATTCTCATCTGTTCCTTCCTTCCTTTTTCTTTTTCTTTTATTTTCTTTTTTCATATGCTCCTCACACACAAGGATATATCTGTCACAAGTTGGATACAATCTTAAGAAAACAACACCTCAGTGCCTATATTCCAAAGTTAACATATTTAAATATCAAAATGTCAAGATAGTAACAAGTTTAGAAAACAAGGGAACAGGAAAGGATGGTCCATACAAAGAAGAGGATAGAGAACTAAAAGCCATCATTGAAGGGTAGCAGACCTTAGACATAAAAAATAACTTTTAATAAGTTGTCCTTACCCATAGAACTAAAGGAAAACCTGAACAAAGGAAATAAATGAAATCAGGGAAGTGTTATATTGATACAATGAAAATATATGAACAGAGAGAAATCCTAGAAAAATTATCAAACAGGTTGAAGATCCCAGTAACATATATTTTAAAAAATAAAATAAAAACTATAGGGGTTCGGGCAGACCTTGGTGACTCAGCAGGCAGAGTTCTCACCTGCCATGCTGGAGACCCACATTAGATTCCTGGTGTCTACCCATGTTAAAAAAAAAAAACTATAGGTGTTCAACAGCAGATAGGATCTGTAAAGAAGAAAACACAATAAAAAGTAATGAATATTGAAATCATTCAGTACAAGGATTAGAAAGAAGAAAAGAATGAATAAAAGTTAACCAAGTTGCAAAAACAACAGGACACTTTCAAGCACAGCAATATTCCTGTATTGGGTGACACAGGAGGAGAAGAAATAGAGAAAGGTTCAGAGAGAACCTTCAAAGAAATAATGCCTGAAACTTCCCAAATTTAATGAAAATCTTGGAGATTAACATCCAAGAAGCTTAACAAACTCCAAATATAATAAACCCAAATAGATTTACCCAGAGACTTATAATAAGCTATCAAATCTCATTGATAAAGAGAAAATCCTGAAAATCAGAGGAAAGTGATAAGACATTCAAGGAAGCCTCAATAATGTGAGCTGCCAGTTTCTTTTCAAAAACAATAGGGACAAGAAAGCAGGAAATGACATCTTTAAAGTGCTAAAATGAAAAAAATTATCAGCTGAAGATTCAATACCTTGCAAAACTCTTTCAAAAATGAAGAAAATTTGGTTCCTGGTCTGCCCATGAAGAAGAAAAATGAAGGAGAGAGGACATTGCCAAATAAACAAGCTCTAAAAGAAATGTAAAGGAAGTTCTTCAAGGGAAAGAAAATGACATTAGACAAAAGAAAGAAGCAATATGAAGAAATAACCCCTCCAATATAGATAATGATATTGGTAAATATAAATGTCAGTACTAATGTAGATCCCAAAGGATCTAAAATGTAAATGCATAAAATATAATGATAATTGTTTAGTTATAGTCTTGTAATATGTGAGTATGTAATTTTTTATAAGAATTACATAACAGTGGAAGGAGTCTAGTATGTATTCTATTAAAGCTGAGTTGTTACAAAAGTGAGATTGCTATAAATAATGGACAAATTTAAAGCCCATTTTAACAATAAAGAAAACATGACAAAATATACACAGAATAAAGGGGAAAAGAATTCTAAAGGGTTCACTAGAAAAGGTCAACTAAATTAAAAATTACATATCCAATAAGAGAAAACCTAAGGTACCCAAAAAGGAACAAGACATCTTTAAAACTAAAGGGTTAAATGGTAAGAGATTTCTTGCAGTATAAGTAGTTTTTAAAATATGAGTTAAACTTTACAGGAAAAAGGTAGAAATAGGCAGAATGATGAAAAAGAATGACCCAATTATATATTTACAATGTTACCTTACATTGAAGACTCAAGTAAATTGAAGGTGTAAAGGTGGAAAAAATATATATCATGAAAATGTTAACCAAAAGAAGGAAGGGTATAGCTAATACTAATATCAGATTAAATAGACTTTAGGTTAAAAAAATTGTTTTCAAGGACAAAGAAGGCCACTATGTAATTTTAAAGTGAACAATTCAAAAATGAGATATAACAAGTATAAACATATATGCACCTAATGGCATATCCCTAAAATATATGAGGCAAATTGACAGACTTCAGGAGAGATAGATGAGTCCATGCTAATTGTGGGAGTCTTCAGTACACCACTTCCAAAAATGGATACAGTTTCTAGAGAGAAGATTTGTAATGATTTCAAGGACTTGAACATACTTCAATGGGTGGCAGGGTTAGGAACAGACACAATTTCCAGTGGGACTGATGAGTATATAAGTCCAGTAGGATGGATGTCTTATAAATTAAACTTGACTGTTGACATCCTTGTGCCTCCCTTAATGTATCTAGAACTGTCCATTCTTCTACCAGCATGGCAACATATAGCACTGCCAGCCCCTGAGTGAATACAGGCTACCATCACTTGACTACACCCAGGGAACTTGGAACAGCCAGGTAACTCAAAAGCAAATATATTGACCTGCCAGCCATTATTAAAGAGTTATGAAGGAAATCAGATGCATCCATGGCAGGGAGCAAGAACGCAATGGTCAGACTAAAATGAGGCATCATTCATGCAGGAGTACTGCTTTGGGAGTGCTTAGCTGAAATAGAATGGAATGACAGATACTTGCCACCTTGTTAGCATTGAAGGTTTTTTATTATTTTTCAAGATGAAAAGTTACACTACATCTCCTCTGTTCAGATGAAACATTTGCATTCAAAATTTTAGCAATTTGATTTTATTTCTCCTCATTTCCATTCCATGGTTCACTAAGCTATGAACCTAGAAACTTGAAGATTGAGAAGATATTTTGCTGTTGATTAAGATTTGTGTTTTAAATAGTTATGAAGTACCTTATATTTTGCTTGATTTGTTTTTTAATATAGAAGGTTACCTATCATCAAACTGTAATTTCACCCCAATACTAGTATCTTGCTTTAATCTTTTCTTTTGAATACATCTATGTTCCCTAAATTGTTATTTATTCCTTTTCACAACTAATACAAATATATAGATCTTGCTTTTAGTAAATACTGACATCCTACTTTACTTTTGGTAGCTTATTGGCAATATGGTCTAATTTCTGCTTAAAGATTGCATGATTATTAGTGCTTTGAAGTCAAGTAAATGTGCACAATTCAGGGAGAAGAAAGAGCAAGCTATCATACCTAACAAGGAATCCCCAAATTTTTATCCTGCGACTGTGTGTAGATTTCAGTTATGCATTTCTTGTATGTTGATCAAAATGCCTGGGGCTGGCCCATGGTGGCTTATCAGCCAGAGATCTCACCTGCCAGGCTGAAACCTGGGTTCAATTCCTGGGGCCTTCCCATGAAAATAAATAAATAAATAAAAATGCCTGGAAAAAAAACTAAACCTGTTGACATCTTTGTATGTATTTATTACTTTATGTAATGAAGCTTATTTTCATTATAAAATAATAGACTTGAATAATACTATAAAACAAATAGATCTAACAGACCCATATAGAGCACTTCACACTACAGAACACATTCTTCTCTTATGCAAATGGATCATTCTTCAAGACACATCATATGTTAGGTCAAAAACAATTCTCAATATACTCAAAATTATTGAAATCATAAATGCATTTTCTCTAATCCCAAGGGAATGCAGCTATAAATTGTTAGCAGAGAAAGAACTGGTAAATTCATAAATACGTGGAAACTAAACAGCTCACTCTTACACAATGGTTAAAGAAGAAATCTCAGATGAAATAAGTAAATCTCTTGAGGCAAATGAAAAACAAAACACAACATACCAAAACTTATGGGTTGCAGAAAGGCAGTGCTCATAGGGAAATTTATAGCACCTGTTCTAGTTTGCTAGCTGTTGGAATGCAATATACCAAAATCAGAATGGCTTTTGAAAAGGGGAATTTAATAAGTTTCTAGTTTACATTTCTAAGGCTGAGAAAATGTCCCAATTAAAGCAAGTCTATAGAAATGTCCAATCTACAGCACCCAGGGAGAGATACCTTGGTTCAAGAAGGCTGATGAAGTTCAGGGTTTCTCTCTCAAATGAGAGAGAGAAACACAGTCAGGTCTTCTCTCTCAGCTGGAAGGGCACATGGCAAACACAGTGTCATCTGCTACCTTTCTCTCCTGGCTTCCTGTTTCATGAAGCTCCCTGGGAGGTGTTTTCCTTCTTCATCTCCAAAGGTCACTGGCTTGTGGGCTCTCTGCTCTCATGGCTATGTCATTCTTCTCTGCTCTCTCTGAATCTCTCATTCTCCAAAAT
The DNA here is from genome assembly GCA_004026745.1 of Myrmecophaga tridactyla. Classification (NCBI taxonomy): domain Eukaryota; kingdom Metazoa; phylum Chordata; class Mammalia; order Pilosa; family Myrmecophagidae; genus Myrmecophaga; species Myrmecophaga tridactyla. The sequence continues at coordinate 6,021 of PVIY010011521.1, forward strand.
GTTTCCTCTTTTATAGGACTCCAATAAACCAATCAAGACCCACCCAAATGGGTGGAGACATGTCATCACCTAATCCAATTTAACAAGTACTCAACTAAATCACATCATCCAGGGAGATCATCTGATTACAGTTTCAAACATACAGAATTGAATAGGGATTATTCTACCTTTATGAAGTGGGATTTTGATTAAAACATGGCTTTTCTAGAGGGTGTACTTCCTTTCAAACCAGCACAGCACCTAAAGCTTTTACTTAAAAAGAAGATTGCAAATGGCAGGTTAGAGGAAACAAAGAACAGCAAGCCACACACAAAGTAAGGAGAAGGAAGGAAATAAAGAACGACTGTGGAATTAAATGAAATAAAGAATTTCAAAATTAGAGAGAATCAATAAAACCAAAATATGGTTCTTTAGAAAGACCAATTAAAAAATGACAAACCAATAGCAAGCTTGTTGAAGAGAGTAAACACATAAATTAAAATCATAAATGAATGGGGGACATTGCTATCCACCCACAGAAATGATATATATATTTATCATATGTATGTATATGAGAGGATATCAGAAACAACTGCACACTGAAAAACTAGACAACCTAGTTGAAATGGTGAAATGGACACATTCCAAGCAATGCACAAACTACCAATATTGACTCAAGAATACATGGAAGATATCAATAGAACAGTAACAGAAATTGGATCAGTAATCAAAAATTCCCCAATAAAACAATCATAAGGATTAGATGGCTTCACTGGTGAATTTTTCCAAACATTCTAAAAAGAATTAACACCAATCATGCTCAAATTTTCACAAAATTTGAAGAGAAAGAAAAGTGTCATAACACTCTGTGATGTCAACATCACTCTAATACCAAAGTCAAATTAATGTACTACAAGGAAGGAAACTACAGAAAAGTTTCCCTTAAGAATATAGATGCAAGAATACTCAAGAAAATATTAGCAACAAAATCAAACATCACATTGGAATAATCATGCATCATGATCAAGTGAAATTTATGCTAAGTATGTAAGGATGGTTCAATATAAGAAAATCAATTAATGTAATACACCACATTAATAAAAGGAAGAGAAAAATGCAAGATCACCTAGATTGGCACATAAAAGACATTTGACAAAAATCATTACTCCTTCTTGATAAAACCTCATAGAAACCTGCCAAGAAACAGAAATTCCCTCAGCATTATTAAGAACGGATTTTAAATAAACAGCTAACATCATATTCAATGTTGAAAGACTAATTTTTCCTTCTAAGATCAATAACAAGATGAAAATATCCACAGCAACAGCTGTTATTCAACATTTCAATGAAAATTATAGCCATATACATTAGAAAATAAAAGGCATCCAAACTGAAAAGAAGAACATGAGAAATCCACAACAAAGCTACTAGAACTAATAACCTAAATCAGCAAATTTATAATGTATAACAACACGCAAAAATCAGCAATATATCTACACACTAGTATTGAAAAATTTGAACAGGCAATTTAGATTTAAAAAATCCATTTAAAATAGAAATTAAAAGAATTAAATATCCAGGAATAAATTTACCTAAGGATATAAATGACTTGTTCATAGAAAAATACAAAACATTGCTAAAATAAATCAAAGAATACCTAAACAAATGGAAAGGTATTCTGTGCTCATAGATGGAAAACAAAATATTAAAATGTCCATACTAGACAAAGCAATTTACAAACTCAATGAATTTCTAATCAAAATTCCAAGAATTTTCTTTACAAAAATAGAAAAGTAAACCATCAAATTCATATAGAATGACAAGGGGTCATGAGTTGCCAAAAACATCTTGTAAAAGAAGAAAGTTGGAGAATTAACACTTCTCAATTTCAAAATGTATTAAATGCCACAATAATTTTATAGTATAGTGCTGGCACAAGGATAGACATATAGGCCAATGGAACAGAAGTGAGAGTGGAAACATATCTATGGCCAATTTATTTTTGATGAGGAGCCATATCCACTCAATAGGGAAAGAACCATCACTTAAAAGAATTGTGCCGATAATACTGAGAATCCACATACAAAAGAGGGAAAATTGACCACTACTTCACACAATATGCAAAAGTTAAGTCTAAAAGTATCAATAACCTAAACAGAAGATGTAAAACTGTTGAATTCATTGAGGAAAACAGAAGGAGATATAATCATTATCTTCTATTAAGGAGGGGTTTCTTAGTTTTTACATTGACATATAAGCAACAAAAGAAAAATGGGATAACTGAACATTACCTTCTTTTAAATCATGAATCTAAGGGCATTATCAATAATTCAAGAGACAATAAAGGGAACAGAAAATATTTATAATCTATATGCTTACAACGAAACAACAAAAGACAAACTGTTCAACTATAAAATGGGCAAAGGACTTGAACAAAGTAAGATACACAAATGGCCAATTAATAAATCGAAAGTTGCTCAACAACAATCATTAGTGAAATGCAACTTAAAATCACAATAAGATACCTTCTAACACCCAGTAGAATAGTCTTTTTTTGAAAAACATGTAAAATAAATGCTAGGAGGGTACAGAGAAATATGAACACTCATACATTTTAGTGGTAATGTAAAATGGTCCTAGCTTGTGTACAAAACTATTTGGTGTTCCTCAAATTGCTAAACAGAGAAATAACAAATGACCCAGCAATCTCACTTTTAGGAATATGTGGGAAATAATTTAAAGCAGGGACATGGACAGATATTTGTGCATCAATGTTCATATGACCATTAATCGCAATTGCCAAAAGGTGAAGCAACTCAAAAGTCAACACATTGTTACACAGAAATGAAGTTCTGATAAATGTCACCGCATGTGTGAAACTTGAAGGACACAAATCAGATCCAAAGACTAGATATTGTTTGATACTCCTTATATGAAATAGGTAGAATATGCAAATGAATAGAGTGTAGGTTTCCAGGGCCAGGGAGAGCAGAAGTGTTGAAATAATGCACACTGTTTATAGGGTTTCTTTTGGAGATGATGGGAAACTTCTAATAATGGATGGTGTTAGTGGTAGCACAACAACTGTGGATGTGATTAATCCCAATGAATTGTATGAATGGCTGAGGTTAAAATGGAAAGTTTATCTTGTAGACAAATATTCATAATTTAAAAATAAAAGAACAACTAAAATGTCAAGGACAATAAAAATCAACCCATAATTCTGGACCGGATTTAATATTGGAGGAGAAAAGGCTCAAAGAGATATTAATCATTCATGAGAAAAAATGGATTATAAACTCTGAGTTTTATATCAATATTTAAGTTCTTGAACTTGATAACTGTTTAAGATGATAATAAGAGAATATCTTTGTTCTTAGGTAGCATGATAAAAGTGTTAGATGTTCAAAGAACATGATGTATACAACCTACACTTAAATGTTTAGAAAGCTGGTAGAAAAATAGTTGATAAATTGATACAAGTATAGATAAATAGAATGATTCAGCAAATTGGTAAAGTGTTAACATGAATGGATGAGTATCTGGGGAAGTTCACTATATAGGTTGTATTATTTTTGCACCTATCCTAAAATTTTGAATTTTTTCCAAAATAAGAGATTTGGAGTATATAAAACATCCAAATGGAATTCTTAAAGATAAAAATTATAGTTACATAAGTTGAAAGCTAAATGGATTGGTTTAATAATGGATTGATGGATTAGATATATTTCAGATGTAACAATTACTGAGCTTGAAGAAACAGGAATAGAGAATAGTAAAATAAAACTCAGAAATAAAATCTACTTTAAAAAGTAAAAGAACCATTGGTACTTTGGGGAACATCATTAGCCAAAATGATCTGAAGAAGAAAATTGCTCACTGGTAGAAAACATATCAAAAGTTATAATGGATGAAAGTTTCCAAAGTGTTGTTAAAATTGAAAATGATAATGCCACAGATTCAAGAATCTTGAAAGACCTCAAGAATAAGAAAGATAATGAAAAATCACCAAATTCATTGTGTAAAAATGGTGAAAATCAGTAATAAGGATAAAAGAATAAAAGCAGTCATGGGGTGATACATTTCATAAAAGGAATAACATTAAAGATGAAAATTAATTTCTCATTGGAAATAACATAAAAGAGAAGACAGTATGGAAATTCTTTAAATTATGGTACTTAAATTGTCAATACTATTATTTATCCAATAAAAATGACTTTGAAAAATTAAAACAAAATAGATTCCTAGGGTTATACAAAAGCTGAAAGAATTCATCACCAGCAGAATTACATTGCAGCAAATGTTTAAGGAAGTCCTTCAAGAAGAACAATAATGGTATGGTTCTAAAATATGGATCCTTACAAAGGAACTGAGAGTATCAGAAATTGTAAATATTTGTTAAAATATTTGATACATTTTTATTATACTTAAAAATTCTGTTAGAGATAAAGACAGTTGACTGTTTAAACAAAAACAATGTCAGTGTACTGTGGAGTTTATAACATAACTATAATTAAAATATATAATGAAAATTGTCAAAAGACTGTGAGCAAATAAATGGAAATATATTATTGTAAGATTCCTATACTACATGTTAAATATAATAATATCAAAATATGTGCACACACATGAGTTAAACACATATATAATAAACATCAAAGCCAACAGTCAATATTAGAAAACAAATAATTATAATTAAAAGGGAAACTGGGAAGATATAATATACATAATTCAAATGAAAGCCAAAAAATAGCAAAATGAACAAGGCAATGTTTGGTCTAAACAAAAAACTATAGTAATATGTTAATATTGAATCTAAACTTATGAATAATTATAATTAATGTGAAGAGTCTAAACACCACAATTGAAAGATTATCTGATAAAATTGAAAAATAAGACCCAATTCTATGTAGCCTTCAAAAATGCATTTCCATTGATATATATTTTTAAAGGAAAGATATAATATAAAAAATGACACTATTTGATAGAAAACTGGGTTAGTTTATTCATTAAATTTTTATCAGATGAAATCAATAAATTTATTAAATTTTTATCAGATAAAATTAAAAAAAAATTTATCAGATGACCAGAGTAATCAATTAAAGTGACTTTAAAAATCACAAATGATATGCATGAAATGATAAAGCTACAAAATATATGAAGAAAATGAGTCAGGAAAAATAGATATACATACAATTTAATTGGAGATATATATTGATTCCTGATATCAAAGATAATATTCTGTATGGTTCAATTTTTTTAACTGTGCACATTTTTCTTATGGTTCAGTATATAGTCCTCATAACAGATGTCCAATTTTTAAAAAAAATTTTTTTTTGCATGGGTAAGCACCAGAAATTGAACCCAATGTGATTTTGAAAGGAATCTATATTAGGCAGTTTCAAGGTATGGTATTCTGCATATCTCATTTAGATTTGTTTGTTAAATTTTTTTGTTCCTCTCTTTTATCAGTTCTTATTTCTATATGTATGTTGTGTCAGCTAAATTTAAGAAGTTAAATCTTAAAATGATTAATTATGATAATGGCATTTCTCATTTCTCTTTTTAGCACTCTTAATTTTACTTTAAACACTGTAATTATTATTATAGCAATGAAAATACCATGGTGTTTTGTTTGAATGAATATTTCAAAATGAAATTTATGAAGTTTTAAGATGAATATTTATACTGGAAAATTGGTACCCAAATTGTATTGTGTACAATAAGGTATCAAGCAATATGTGAGGAATATAATTTAGGAAATTTTATTTAAATGTATTGTGGTGCTTCATTATATTAAATAATTCCATTTACACATTTCTAACTGAATAATGCTTTTCTACAATTACACACATAAAATATATAAATTCATAGTTACTCTTGAGGGTAAGTAGTAGTATTTTATTGAAAATGCTGTGTACTAGATAAGAACATTGCAGGGAGAATAAGTAAAATATATGATTAGTTAACTAACATCAGTACTCTGTGATAACAACAATTTTAGAATTAACAGAAGTGAAAGTTCTATTTGCAATTAGTGACCATCATTTCCCTAATTAATATATGTAGAAACAAAAACTAAAATTTTAATTTCTCAACAATATTTCTTATAATTGGGAAGTTATTCAGTATGGCAAATTATTTTATCATCCACTAAAGAGCAATTGCTTATCTCAAATGTTGCTATTGTGATATGGGCCCTTAAATATAAGGCATCTAACTAAAACTCTACTTAAAAATAGTTTCACAATTATTAATATATTGAAAGGATGCCTTAGAAGCAACATATTTAGAAATTGAAGAATGAAACTAATTTTGGTTTCATGGCATGGAGAGTTTAGTGCCTTCCAACATGTATTATCAATCATATGTTCTCAACATAGTGATTTATATTTCACAAATATTAATATTTGCTTTGAGCAAAGATTATGATTTAAAAAATATCCTTCCACATTATGAGAAACAAGGTAAGGTATCATTTATTTCTCCTACAAACCAAAGCATCCTCAGATGATTCTTTTTTATTAATAAAATAATTAATATTCATTTTAATTTATAGGCTGTTTTTAAATATTTTATATTCATTTTATTTATTTATTATTTTTAAATTTGCATATGGGCAGGAGGCACCAGGGATCGAACTCCAGACCTCCAGCACGGCAGATCGGAGCTCTGCCTGCTGAGCCACGGCAGCTGCCCTATATTCATTTTAGAGATATTTTAAATTTCTTATATCTTCTCCCTAATTGCAAAAAGAGGTCATGGAAATCTAATACAGAGTTTAACAATTTTATGACTAATTTTATTTAATTGAAAATAATTGAAAAGAACTATTTAGCAAAAAAAAATGTTTACCAGTGATATTTCAGTCATAAAGGGAATATGAATTTGCAGGAGTGGAAACCTCAAAATAAAACATATTTGTTGTGTCTTGGCTAACAAAATCAGTGGAATGTCACTTAGAAATTGTCAGGTATCCCAAAGGAGGAAATGGAAAAGAAACATAATTTTGGCTCTTATTTTATTGCAATCTTTGCCATATTATTTTCCTGAGCTGAAGTTTCTCCTAGTAATTCTCCTTACAGCTTCTTTAATCTGTTTGTTTCTAAGACTATAGATAATAGGATTCAAGAAAGGAGGGACTATAGTATAGAACACAGAGGTGATCATGTCCTGAATCATGAGTGAATGGGAGGATGGCCTCATATACACAGCAGCAATTGAGCTGACAAAGACAGTAACCACAATTATGTGGGGGACACAGGTGGAAAAGACCTTTCCCCATTCTCTCCTGGTTGGAAACTTGAGCACAGTAGAAAATATGCGAATATAAGACATGATAATAAATGCAAAGCCAACAAAAATCACCACTACAGAGATAAAAGTTGAAATTTCATTGCTTAAGGTGTCAGAACAGGAGAGATTCAGCAGTGGGGGAATGTCACAGAAGAACTGATAGACCACATTGGAATGGCAGAAGGTCAGCCAGAAAGTGTTTCCAGTGTGAAATCCAGAGTAGACCCCACTACTGAGTACAGAAACCAGAGTCATCTGGACACAGACCTTATGGTTCATGATCACAGTGTAGTGGAGGGGCTGGCAGATGGCCACATAGCGGTCATGTGCCATGATGGTGAGTAACAGAAGCTCTGAAAAAGCAAGGAAAATTGCAAGGAAAACCTGAGCTGCACACCCTGCAATGGAGATCACTCTGCTGTCAAGCAGGAAGATGACACATGCCTTTGGTATTGTAACAGAAATATAGCACATGTCCAAGACAGACAGGGTCCTAAGAAAGAAATACATGGGGGTATGTAGACTATGGTCAAATGTGGTGACTGTGACAATGAGAAGGTTTCCCATGAGGGTTGCCAAGTACATCAGTAGGAATATTATTGTATATAAGACTCTGTACTCCCACACATCAGAAAATCTTGTAAGCAGAAATTCAGTCACTATGGTAGAGTTGAGCATCTTTGGACAATTTGCCTTGGTCCTGAAGAGGCAGACAAATAATCCCTAGAAAATATGTGGAAGAAATTAGCCAAAGTACATTTATTGCTCACATATATTCAATCTTATTCTCTCTTTCATATTGTTTAGTAGGATATCAAATCATGTTTCCTCATGCTACTTTAGTCTTCAGGTTTGTGTAAATCATTTCCAAGACAGGGATTGCATGAAAATATCATATTTAAGAGGCCGTACCAATGTTTGCAAATATTATTTCACTTAACATATAAATGTAACACTTACTACATAAAATGAATATGCTGGAAGTCAAAGTTTTGCCTAGAATGTAAATTGATTAATATAGGTAATTTATATGTATTCCTGTCATATTAGTACAGTCTATACATGTTAATACTTATTTTTACTTGATGACCAAATAGAGTGTGAGAGATAGCAGAAAATTTTTAACTTCTAAAATATTCAATTTCACTTGAAATTCATTCTCTAACCATCAGATAGAAAATTATTTTTATTTTCACTTCTACCACTCTGACTTCTGATACCATTTTTCATGCTATTTTGAAATTTGACTCTTCAGCATTTCATTGTTATTTTTGATAGTTTGTTAGATTCTTTTTTACTGTTTCCTTAATTCCATAGCCTAGGTAAAATATCAATCACATGAATTATGTTAATGCTACCCTTGATTTATTCAGAAGTCCTATGTAGTTTACATTATTTACATATTAGTATGGCAATTTTCATTGAAACTCTGCAAAATGGGAAGTAAAATATCCAGTTTTAAAAATAAAATTATAGGTCACTGAAAGGCCACAGACATTTACTAAACTGCAAAAATGTAAGTTGAAGAGCATGACTTCAAAGAAAGGATTGTATACTCATATTGCAAAATTTGCCCCAGTGCACGTTTTCTCCACCAGAACTCCTGATCATATTAAGTTTCATTTCTTCCCAGGACACTTATTTACACTCCTTATTCAGACTGAACATTCACTGATATGGCTACATTCCAGCCTTCTGAATACTTCAGGATCCACAAGACCCATGTTTTGCATTCATTTAAATCACAATGATCCAGAGCTGAGAAGATTTTCCTACATATTGGGTGTTAGTATCTACCCCAATCTCATCCTAATGTCAACATACTCATTTATTGATTTAAAATATCTTGAGATTTTGTACATATGAATTAAGAATTTCAATATAAAATAATTTTTATGTATTTTCACTCATCTTTTCCCTCTTATTTGCTATCTTAATGTGATAGGAATCATTCATGTCTAAGGCTAGTTCACAAGCTCATCCAAAGTTTTTCTCCTTTTTTACTGATGCCAATGCTTTCCATTAAATGCCATAAGATTTTGTGCTTTTCCATGTAATTCTTGAATATGAAAAAATGCTTAATTTCCTCTTTGCAAAAAAAATCACTTGCAACTCTTCATAGGTAGATATTAATTGTGAGAATTAGTACTAATTTATAACACTATTAAGTTCACTAATGAAGTCAGTTGTGTCTTCAGTTTTGTAAAAATACTGTCATGCTTTCCTGTAAAAGAAAAACACATTTCAGAACTTGAGTAAGCTGAGATAAAAGACATTGCTGGATGTATGGGTCATAAATGACTGTTGTACTAATACCAAATTCATTAGTAATGTTCCTTTTCATAATTGTAGGCTACCAGCTAAACACTTACTGAATGCTAAAGTGCAGAAGGTATTTTTCTGGACATGATTAAATTGTATATTTTACTTGCTGCATTGAAACTGCAGAATGTAAGTTTTTTCATACCTACTTTCACTTGTACTGTTTAATTCTCATTGATAATGGAACATTCACTGTGCCCTCACATGCCACATTCTTATTTCCTTATTCATTTTTCCTTGTGATCAGTGTAGTCACTTACCACACGGAGAACTCTGGTAAATGCCAGAAGGCAGAGAGGGGGCACTTTCAGATTGACCACCTGCTTTCAAGACTAAATGCTTTTTTCTTTTTGTTCCTTTTTATTTCAGGATACTTTGGAATTTTTCTATGAGTATTTCTTGTTATTGTTTTGCTTTATACAAACCTGTTTTAACTTAAAATGTATTGATAGCATGGACTTGGTGAGGTTACTATTTCAATATTTATATGTATATATATAAAGATGTAGTGAGTAGCACAATGATAGCTCTATATATGTTACTATATTGTATACATAGTAACTACAACCAGATTAAATAAGCTTAATTCTGAAAATTTAGATCTTAAAATAATTGCTTAAATACTTCCTCACTAAAGTCCATATCAGATAACTACTGCTATATTAAAAAATTACAACATGCTTTCACAGTTTGAACAGAAAATAAAAAAATATTTTCACTTCCCTATTAATTTTAGATTTCTCACTGGAATTTCCATGTACCAATGCAGTAGAGTTAAAAGTTCATAGATATCAGGGTAAGAAAAAAGTTGCATTCTGACTCTGCCATTACTTGTCATCAAACTATTGGTAGTTTCTCAAATATCTTTGAACCTCAGTTTCCTTATCTATAAAAATTGTAATAATGTCAACCTCATGAATTTAATATTTGTAAAATATTTCAAATAAATGAGAATCTCAAAATAGTAGGTTTGCTGAAGGAAAGTAAATGAAAAGAGAATGCAAATCCATAATATGATTAAATATATGATTCCTCCAGCACTTATATTTCTTTGAGCTTATATTCATAGAAGTATTGTCTTTTTTTTTTTTAAAACAAATCAGTAAAGGAAAGGGAGCAGTCTGGATTTCACTCTGCACATGTAATTTTCTGTTAATAGGGTATGAAAATATAAAATATCCCACATAGATAAATAGAAAATGTAAAATTCATACACCAGTTTTTGACCTGCAGACAGATATGGCAATAGAACAACCTGCAAAGAAAAATTTTCTGTGGTAAAATTATTGCACTTGTGGGCCTATCCATCAAATAAAATTAAAAAGCAAATAGTTTTTTGCCTTATCTGAAATGCTTTGATGATGTTCTCCTAATCTTGAAGAATTAGAGTACATATTTTGCACATTAATTCTCCTGTTATTCCTTTCATCCATCCAATCTTTAATTTATTTAAATTAGTTTAATATTTTAAAATATTTGGGGTGTATTATATACAGACATTTTCTTGAAGCTCTGGGGATCAATCATTAAAAAATGCTTACCTGTTTTTCATGATATGATGTGAGAAAGTCCTAGAATTACACCTGAAATTATGAGCTTATATACACATTCTTGACAGGGAATCACTATTTCACTTTTTATCACCTGAACATATGGCACAATACTTGATGAATAGAAATATTAGATAAATATTTGTTGAAATTATTACTTGATAAACAATGATACAATAAATCAATATTTTCACTCTTAGATAAAATAAGACACACTGGAATTAAATTTATCTAAATATACATTTATATTGTCATTCAAGCTAATGAAATTTTGGGCAGCATGCAGAGTCATTTTTCCCACTTCATATTTTGTAGACACCTACCATCTAGTGGGTTCTGTGCCAATAACAGTTTATTCTGTGTTTCAATGAACTCTAAAAATTGTTCTAAAACTTTTGTGATAGCATTATTTAATGTAACAAATAAAAATGTAGAATCTTGTCTTTTTGTGCATGTAACTTCACTGTGTATATTTCCTATTCCAATCCCCTTGATAATCTCTCTCAAAAAATCAAGTAAGTAGTTCAGGAAAAAAAATGTAGGTGTTTCATGGAGGGAACAGAAAGAGGAGAGAATAAAGAGAGAAAAAACTCACAAGTATTTCCTTAAACTGCATAGCTGTATAGCATCATAGATTTCTGGTTAGAGTACAATGATGCTTTAGGTACAGGCTAGGATGTGAAGCATTTTTAGTTGACATGCCAGACATCCTGAGTGGAACCTTTATGTTTATAGCAAGAGCTTTCACACTCAATTTTATTTCCAAAAGGGAAGACCCCAGTGATATCAGACAAAGCCCCTGGGAATAAAGATTTTGACACCAATAACTTCCAGTGCCCAAAGGTAATTTCAATGAGGTAATTTGCTCTAGATGATAAAGGAGCAGGTTTCAGGTACAATCTGTCCATGAATACAACTTGTATATATAAAAATTTATTAGTATATTTGAACCAATGAAAAGATTTCATGAAAGTTAAAAAAAATTAAAGAAAAAGTGAATCACAATTCCCCTGATATTCTGAGGGCTCCTAGGATGAAATATCTGTGCATCCTAGATACCAAGAAGCAGAGAGGGAGAGACCCAAAGCCCAAGTTCAACCAAATCCAGGGACCTCAGTTTTTCCTGCTAATCTTCAGAGTTTTCCCTCAAGAAAAGTGTGATTTACACTAGTCAGACAAAATTAACAGTATTGCTAATGGGTTCAATGAGAAAGCTGACTTTCTGAAATTGTCCCAGGTACCTATATGAGCCTGACATCTAAAGCATGTGAATTATAAGATCATCATCACATCACTTTATCTCTCATGCATCAATTTCTTCACCTTTTCATACATTAACCACAGTGTCTATTATCATGTATCATTTGAAAAAGGAACATGTAATACATTTAGACTAGTACTTGCACAAAGTGCATTTTAGTAAACACTGCAATATCTATTGTTCAGTTTTCACAATCATAGTATGAATGAATCAGGTAGATCCTGTTAAGAAAATAGAAGGTTCACCATGTTTCTTCAAGTGCTACATAATCTGTCATTGACATCCAGTTTGATTCTACTATATTTTAGGTAACATGCTTTATCATTTCAAACTACTTCATGTATGCATGAAAAGAATGTACATTTTTTCATGATTGGGAGGTTGTCAGTTTCACTATTTAAGTATTTTATACCATTACTGATGATTCTTCCACATTTATTTTTAGGAATATATTTTAATGTATATATTTACATTTATTTTAAATATCATTTCTTATCAAGAACACATTATTTTCAGTCCATGTTTTTAATCCAGCTTCAAAATCTTCATTTCATAATAGTATTTTTCAGTTCATTTACATTTAATATTGTTTCTAATACATGTTTCATTACTATATTTTCTTCTACTAAATAAACTATATTTTTTACTATTACTTTTTTCTTCTCTAATAGTTTTTCTTATACAACAGTATTCATTATTTTGTAGTTATAACGTAAAAATTCTATATCCATCTTCAGCTTTTTACAAATGAACTTAACTTAGTATTTGTTCCAAAACCCATATATTTACTACTCCCAGGGTGATCATTCCTTCCTCTCCCAGTTCTTCTAACTGGAATGGTTTTCCTTCAGCCATTGGAACATATGTTATCATTTATTTTACAATAGGGATGTTGACATTATGTTTTTTTCTGTTTTGAAAATTTATATCTTTGTTGTTCCCATGTTAAAATATTTCCTGTAGATATTTATTATTTTGATTTCTGTAGTATATTAGGTTGACTAAGCTTGACCAAAACTGAGCTTCATAAAAATAGTCTCAGAAAATAAATTTTCTTTTCCTTCTGATTTTTTTCTCTCACCATAATTTTTATCAGATTCTCCCATGTATTTGTTGTATAGGTGGTTTTCCTTTTTCAAATCAGGATATTTCCACATTTTATTTATCAAGTCTATTAAGAATGAACATTTGTTTATTACCATATTTGAGCTATTAGGAAAATAAATCACCTGGAAAATTGCTGTATATGTCTTTTGGTGGTGGTAAGTATGCTTCATTGCTTTTGAGTATATAACTAAAAGAAAAAATACTGAGTCATATAATAGATATAGATTTGACTGTAATAAAGACTGCCAAGTACTTTTTCAAATTTGTATGAAAATTCCATTTGCTTCTCATACAGGCCAAAACTTGCACTAATAAGGGTATCATGGTAAATGAGAGAGTTGGGCACTCAAAGAATCAGTTCCTCCACTGAAGCATCAATTAAGCTTATGCAAAAAAAATCAAAATGATTTTTTTCTTACTCTGGATATTGATATTAAAAATAATTAATCTGGGAGGGGCTTAATGATGAAAGAAGCTATGAAACTTTGGTAAAAAAAAAATCATCCTGCTACATTTGTTAACTTGCCTACCACTTACCATTCCACAATTTGGAAATGGCAAAGGATATGGAGGTCTGAATTCCTACTTCAGCTTGCTGGTGCCAGAAGACTTAATATGGACCCGATTTTCAAGAAAAATAACTTGATTATGCATTTTGACTTACCTGGTGATTCTTTGATAAATTTGACTTTTTCCCTTTCAGAATTGAGTGGCTTCTTAGGGGGCAACTGTTAGAAGCATGTGAAGATATACTACCTCTGTCTATATGAGACAAAGAATAGCAAGTGAGGTATTGTAATTTGGAGAACAGTACATCAGAAAAGCATGTTCTTATATTTAATGCATTCCTGTGTGTGTGAAATCTTGCAAATAGGACCTTTTGATGTTGTTACTTCAATTACAGTTTGGCCCAACTGACAGGATGGGTCTTAATCCTATAACTGAAAGCCTATAGGGAAGTCCACAGAGGAAGAATGACAGAAGAACTCAGAAGCTGAAAGTCATTGGAACCTGGAAGAAGAGAAATAAGTCAGGAAAGTCCACTATTTGCATGGTCATGTAACAGAAAAGTCAAGAACCAAGGATCACTGGTAGCCAGTCCCAGAACACCAGAGTTTCTGAGAGAAAGCATAGCCTTGATGATGCCTTGATTTTGGACATCTTTTGGCCTCAAAACAGTGAGCCAGTAAATTGCTGTTATTTAAGACAGTCCATTGATTTAGTAGCTAGGAAATTTGAACAGATTTGGTATTATAAATTGGGTGCTACTATTTCAAATAACCAAAATATGGGAAAAACTTCAAAATTGGGTAATGGGTAAAAGCTGGAAGAATTATGAGATGTATGATAGAAAAAACTTATACTGATTTGAAGAGAATGTTGGTAGAAATATGCATGCTAAAGATACTTCTGATGAGATCTTAGAAGGAAGTAATGAATGCATTTTTGGAAACTGGAGTCAAGATGATCTTAGCTTTTAAGTGGCATAAAATTTTGAAAAATTGAGTTCTCATGCCAGATGGACTGTAAAAATTGAAAGTTATGAACTTAGATATTTAGCTGAGTTTTCAAAGCTAAGCACAGATGGTGCAGCCTGGTTTATCCTTGCAGCTTAAAGTGAAATTAAAATGGAAAGTGATAAGCTAATAAATGAACTCCTAAACACAGAGAATCTAGAAATTTGTCATTTAGAAAATTCTGAGCCTATCCAAATAGTGTGCACTGAGACTAAGGCAAGAATCAGCTCTATCAGGGACCATCTGAGCTTTGAGAAACTGAGTCCTTGGAAAATAGCACTCCTATGAAAATTTAACTGAACATCAATCCAGGCAGCCACTTCTGGAAGAGGTGTAAATTTTCTTATGCAAGAAGGATGTCTGGAAAGATCTATTATCTGATAGTTTGGACCCCTATGAATTAACTGCAAAGATAACAAAGTTTTTGCAAAATTTGTGAAGGCAGAACCACTGCCAACCTAAACTGAATGGGATACAGAATGGTTGAACTGAAGGGAAAAAATGACTTCAATGGCAGAATCACAGAAGCCTAGGTCTGGATCAGTGCAATGCCCTTGGGCCAAGAGAGCAGGCCACCCATTTTTCTGGAAAGTATAGTTTTGCATTTTGAGACATCAGGCCATTTGCTACAGCACTTCAAGGGGACAGGTTTTATGACCTGTTGTTAAGGGAGAAATCTTGGAGATGGTTGAGAATGTGTCCCAGCATACTTGGAGAGTCTGCACACCATACCAATGCACAGAGAACTTGGCCACCATCACAACACTTGGAGAATGAGACACTTTTACTCCAGTGTTCAGCAAGAGCATGAGAACTGGTGAAAACTCTTGGAATGGATGGAGTATAATGTCGATATCAAGAGGAAGACAAATATCAATCCATAGATGACTCTTAGACCTTAAAATATAATGGGGTTTGCCCTGCTGATTTTGTAATTGTTTGAGATCCACAATCCCTACTTTCCTATCAATTTCTCTCTTCTGCAATTGAAATGTTTATCTTATGCCTGCCCTCCATTATATATTAGAAACAGATAATTTGTTTTTTACTTTTCACAGCTCAACAGAAAGAGGGAATTTTTCCTCCAGGACAGACCATACCTGTCATGATCAGGTTCATGTGTCAACTTGGCCAGATGTTGGTGCCCATTTGTCTAGTAGCACAAGTGCTGGCCTGTCTATTGGTATGAGGACATTTAATGGACGTGAATCACGATTACATCAGCTGCATCCACAGTTGCTTGCATTTGTGATCAGCTAAAGGGAGTGTTTTCTGCCATGAGTGATGCTTAATCTAATCTCTGGAAGGCTTTTAAAGAAGATTCAGAAGAGACAGTCTCTCACATTGGCCAGTGAGCCTTCCCTCTGGACTTCATTGTGGACCTTTGTTGGACTTGTCAGCTTATGACCTGCCCTTTGGACCTCAGATTCTACATTCCCATGAGACACATTTATAAATCTTATATGTATAGATATTTCCTGCTGATTCTGTTTCTCTAGAGAACCCTAACTAATACAGCCTAGTACTTAGAGTGGGTTGGTTCTTAAGAAACAGAGTCTTATAAATGTGTTTTTATGATAAGTATTCTACTCTGACTGGACTCAAAGGTACTAAGGACTCTGTTTTCTGAAATCAGAATGACACTGCCAATTCATGGGGTGAGTTGATAAAAAAGACAGTCAATATATCACCATTGCATTCTTCTAATCCTTCATTTATATGAAGCCAGGCTCTGGAGGAAATTTTTTAAACACTTTTACAGAGTTTCATGGAAATAGGAGGCATGGAGATGTTGGATGATTGTTGTTAGATGCAGAGTATACATTAATGAGTGAAAGGGATGGGATTAAGACTTCAAATGAGAAGCTTACATTCCATCTGACAGATGTAAATATTTTTATGAGTACTGTGAAGGAAGATCTTATTTTCTGTAGCTGTAAACTTGAGATCTCCAAAAATCAGACTCAGAATCTTATTGTTAGAGTGACAAATTTGCAACATAACCTGAAATCTCAATTTTCAATGATGTCTGTCATTTACGTGTGGGTTATTATTGCAGGAAAGGCCAAGTGGAAGCCAATAGAACTGCTCCTACCTAGCAAAATAGTAAATCAGAAGCAATACCAGATTCCTGGTGCAATTGCAGAAATTACTGCCACTCTTAAAGACTTGAAGGATTCAGGGTGGTGATTCCCACCACATCCACATCCCCACTCAACTCTCCTATTTGGCCTGTGCAGAAAACAGATGGGTTTTGGAGGATAACAGTGGATTATCATAAATGTAACTATGTGGTAACTCCAATTGCAGCTGCTGTTCCAGATGTGGTATCATTGCTTGAGCAAATCAATAAATCCCCTAGTATCTGGTATGCAGCTATTGATCTCTCAAATGCTTTTTTCTCAACAGCTGTTAGTAAAGACCACCAGAAACAGTTTGCTTTCAGCTGGCAAGGTCAGCAATATACTTCCATTGTCCTACCTCAGGGGTATATCAACTCTGCAGCCCTACATCATAATCTTGTCCACAGGTATCTTGACCATTTCTTGCTCCCACAAGACATCATGTAGGTCCATTTTATTGATGATATCATGTTGATTGGACCTAGTGAACAACATGTAGCAACCACTCTAGACTTACTGGTAAGATATTTGAGTGTCAGAGGATGGGAGGTAAATCCAAAAAAATACAAGGGGATTACAAACAGCAAGATGTTGGCTGAATGAAGTGTGGAATTTAGTTCATCCTCCAGAGCAGCTAGTAAATAGCCAGGAACTCGGGCCACATCAGTGACCAGACACAGTGTACACCTGTCTGGACAAATTGGACCAGCTGTGATCCCACCCAGAACTGTGAGTCCCACAAGCCACTGAGGCCAGTGCCCTACCACCAGAGGTTGCTTCACAGAGGGGAAAAGAAAGAGACTTTACTAACAGCAAGGTTCTGAGCTCAAACAATCCCCAATTGTGGAATTAATTAACAAATTCTGTCTGCTAATAATAGAACCCCAGCTCAGCTGAACCTTGAGTAAAAGCTGAGGTTGCTGCATTTTGCCCTGGTGCAGAGTGGGCAGGGCTGATGGAAAAAGAAAAAAAAAAGATTTTTCAGATAAGACAGCAAAAATTACTTGAAAAGTTCTGGGCCCTGTAGGAAAGGAGGGGGCACAAATGACCTGGAGATACATATAGCAGTATACCAACTTAAGCTCTTGATTGGCAAACTCAAGAAATGGGGATCCTGCTCTGAAAAGGATTTTTTTCTATTCTTCTTCATGGCTGTGTTTCTATGACTTGACTACCTTTGCATACAACTGCAACACTTCTCAGGCTCCAACTTCCCCAGGCAAGAGCTGAATTAAGCTTGTCTGAGAGGTAAAAATGACTGGTCAGGTAAAAGAAAGTAATTCCCTAGAGGCAGTGCCTTCCCCAGGAAAGGGGTAAGGCCCAGCTCAGGTGGAATCCCTCCCTCAAGGAATTCAGACCCCAGGGTCTGGGAAACTGAAGAGATTAAAGCTAGCCTACAACCTCTCCTTGGACTCGACCATGTCCCAGGAGGGAGAGCCTGCTGAAGTTACAGGTACAGCATCACTTTATGCTGGTGGGACCCATAGACAGACAAGCAGTACATACTTGGCAAGATAAGAAAAACACAGAGTCTAGAGGCTTCATAGGAAAGTTTTTCAACCTGCCAGGTCATATCCTGAGGGAAAACTGATGCAGATAACTCTTTCCTCCTGAGAGAAGGTCAGTCTGATCTGGGAAAATATGACTGGGGTTATAACATCTAAGTAGGGCATGTTAAGAAAAAAAAGACACCTTATAGGCAAGGCAACAGACAAGAAAACAAGAACTGAAAAATTCGGATGTGTTAAAAAAAACTGAAGCTAGAGGTCTAGAATAAGCTAAACTGAATATCAAAGAACAGATATACAACAAAGTCATCCAGCCAAGAAAATCCAAGATAAACAGTGAAAACAATCTCCAGAGTAAGTTAATTAAGGAAATTAAATTTCTAGATGCCAGGAAAAAAATAATGAATCATATCAGAAAAATTGCTGATATGGCCCAGTTAAAGGAAAAAAACAACAATACAAATGAGATGCAGGAGCTGAGCCAATTAATTCAGGATGTTCAAACAGACATGGAAAATCTCATCAGAAATCAAATCAATTAATTGAGGAAAGATATAAAAATGTAAGGGATGAACAAAAAAGAGAAATTGAACGTCTGCAAAACAAATTACAGAACTTACAGGAATGAAAGGCACAGTAGGAGAGATGAAAGAAACAATGGAAACCTACAATGTTAGATATCAAGAAGCAGAAGATAGGATTAGTGAACTGGAGGATGGGACATCTGAAATCTGAGAAGTAAAAGAAATATAGGGAAAATAATGGAAAAATATGAGCAGGGACTCAGGGAATTGAATGTCAACATGGAGAGCATGAATTTCCTCATCATAGGTGTCCCAGAAGGGGAAAAGAAGAGAAAAGGAGGAGAAAAACTAATGGAGGAAATTATCACTGAAAACCTCTGAACTCTAATGAAAGACTTAAAATTACAGATCCAAGAAGTGTAGTATACTCCAAAGAGAATAAATCCAAATGGACATACTCCAAGACACTTACTAATCAGAATGTAAGATGTCAAAGACAAAGAGAAAATTTTGAAAGCAGTAAGAGAAATGCAATCCATCTTGTGAAAAGGAAGCTTAATAAGACCATGTGTAGATTTCTCAGCAGAAACCATAGAGGTGAGAAGACAGTGGTATGATATATTTAAATTACTAAAAAAGAAAAACTGCCAACCAAGAATTCTATATCCAGCAAAATTGTTCTCCAAAAATGAGGGGGAAATGAAACATTTTCAGACAAAAAAATCACTGAGAGAGTATGTGACCAAAAGACTGGCTCTGCAAAAAATATTAAACGGAGCACTACAGATAGATACAAAAAGACAGGAGACAGTAGTGTGGAGAATAGTGTAGAAATGAAGACTATCAGTAAAGGTAAAAAGAAGAAAAATTAGATATGATATATCAAATACAAAAGGCAAAATGGTAGAAGAAAGTAATGCCCTTACAATAAAGGGTAATGAATTAAAGTTCCTAATCAAAAGACATAGTCTGGCAGAATGGATTAAAAAGCAGGACCAATCTATATGCTTTTATAGAAGATACATTTTAGACCCAAGGATAACCACAGGTTGAAAGTGAAAGGTTTGAAAAAGATATTTAATGCAAGCAACAATTAGAAAAGAGCAGATATAGCTACACTAATATCCAACAATTTAGACTTCAAATGTAAAACAATTAAAAGAGACAAAGAAGGACACTATGAGTTTATAAAAGGAACAATTCAAAAAGAAGATGTTACAATCATTAATCTTTATGCACCAAGTTAGAGTGCTCCAAAATACATGAGGCATACACTGAAACCACTGAAAAGAGAAAAAGACATACCTATCATAACAGTTGGAGACTTCAATTCTCCACTCTCCTCAATGGCAGAACATCCAGACAGAGGATCAATAAAGAAACAGAGAATTTGAATAACACAATAAACAAATTAGACTTAACAGACATTTGTAGAACATTACACCCCACAACAGCAGGGTACACCTTTTTCTCAGGTGCTCATGGATCATTATCAAGGATAGACCATATGCTGGGTCACAAAGCAAGTCTCAGTAAATTTTAAAAGATTGAAATCTTAGAAAACACTTTCTCAGATCATAAATGAATGAAGTTGGAAATCAATAATAGACAGAAGGCTAGAAAGTTCACAAATATATAAAGGCTCAACAACACACTCCTAAACAACCAGTGGGTCAAGGAATAAATTACAAGAGAAATCAGTAAATATGTTGAGGCAAATGAAAATGAAAATAGAGTACGTCAAAACTTAAAGGATATTGCCCTAAATCCCTGTATCGAAAAAGAAGAAAAAGCAAAAATTGAGGAATTAACTATTCACTTGCAAGAACTAGAGAAAGAACAGCAAACTAACCTCAAGGCAACAAAAAGAAAGAAATAAAGAATATTAGAGCAGAAATAAGTGAAATTGAAAAAATCAACATAACCAGAAGTTAATTCTATGAGAAAATCAATAAGATTGATGGACCTTTTGCAAGGTTGACAGAAGGGAGAAGAGAGGATGCAAATAAATAAAATCAGAAATGGAAAAGGTGACATAACCACTGATGCCACAGAAATAAAGGAGGTAATAAGAGGATACTAAGAACAACTTTATGGTAATAAACTAGACATTGTAGATGAAATGGACAACTTCCTAGAAAGGCATGAACAACCAACATTGACTCGAGAAGAAATACATGAGCTCAACAAACCAATCACAAGCAAAGAAATTGACTTAGTCATTAAGTAGCTCCCCCCCCAAAAAAAAGAAAAATCCAGGACTAGATGGCTTCACATGTGAATTCAACCAAACATTCAAGAAAGAATTAGTATCAATCTTGCCAAAACTCTTCAAAAAATTAAAGAAGAGAGAAGGCTACCTAACTCATTCTATGAAGCCAACATAACCCTTATAACAAAGCCAGACAAACATACTTCAAGAAAAGAAACTTACAGACCAATCTCTCTAATGAATATAGATGAAAAAATCCTCAACAAAATTCTTGCAAATTGAATCCAGCAGCACATTAGAGTGATTATACACCATGATCAAGTAAGATTCATCCCAGGTATGCAAGGATACTTCAGCATAGGAAAATTAATTAATGTAATGCACCATACCAACAAATCAAAACAGAAAAACCACATGATCATCTCAATTGATGTAGAAAAGGCACTTGCCAAAATTCAACATCCTTTCTTGTTGAAAGCACTTCAAAGGATAGGGATAGAAGGGAACTTCCTCAACATGTTAAAGAGAATATATAAAAAACAGGGTAACATCATCCTCAATGGGGAAAAACTGAAAAAGTTCCCCCTAAGATCAGAAACAAGACAAGGATGTCCACTGTTACCACTATTATTCAACATTGTGTTGGAAGTTTGATCTAGAGCAATTAGACAAGAAAAAGAAATTCAAGGCATTAAAACTGGAAAGAAGGAAGTAAAACTCTCATTCTTTGCAAATCATATAATACTATATGCCAAAAACCCTGAAAACTCCGCAGCAAAACTACTAGAGTTAATAAATGAGTACAGCAGAGTGGCAGATTACAGTATCAATACAAAATCTGCAGGGTATCTATACACTAGTAATGAGCAATCTCAGGGGGAATTCAAGAAAAAGTTCCATTTACAATTGCAACCAAAAGAATAAGATATTTAGGAATAAATTCAACCATGGATTTAAAAGACCTATACAAAGAAAATTATAAGAAATTGCTAAAAGAAATCACAAAAAGACTCAAATAAATAGAAGAGCATAACATGTTCATGGATTGGAAGACTAAATATAGTTAAGATGTCAATTCTACCTAAATTGATTTATAGATTCAATGCAATACCAATTGAAATCCCAAAAACTTACTTTTCAGAGATAGAAAAACAAATAACCAAATTTATCTGGAAGGGCAGGGGTGCCCTGAATAGCTAAAAATATCCTGAGAAATAAAAATGATATTGGATGTCTCACACTACCTGACTTTAAGGCATAGTATGAAGCTACAGTGGTCAAAACAGCATGGTATTGGAATAAAGATAGATATACTGACCAATGGAGTCAACTGGAGTGTTCAGATATAGACCCTCTCATCTATGGCAATTGATCTTTGATAAGGCAGTCAAGCCAGCTCACCTGGGACAGAACAATCTCTTCAATAAATGGTGCCTGGAGATCTGGATATCCACATGCAAAAGAATGACTCAAAATGGATCAAAGACCTAAACATTAGATCTAAGACCATAAAACTTTTAGAGGAAAATATCTTATGAATCTTATAATAGGAGGCAGTTTCCTAGATCTTACACACAAAGCATGAGCATTGAAGAAAGAAATAGATAAATGGGAACTTCTCAAAATTAAACACTTTTGTGCATCAAAGAACTAAGAAAGTAAAAAGACAGCCTACACAATGAGACACAATATTTGAAAATGTCATATCAGGTAAAGGTCTAGTATCCAGAATATAAAAAGAAATTGTTAAACTCAGCAACAAAAAGATGAACAACCCATTTACAAAATGGACAAAAAAAAATCAAGGGACACTTCTCAGAAAGGGAAACACAAATGGCTAGAAAGCACATGAAAAGATGCTCAACTTCCCTGCCTATTAGGGAAATGCAAATCAAAACCACAATGGGATATCATCTCACACTCACTAGAATGGCCTTTATCAATAAGACAGAAAATGGCAAGTGCTGAAGAGGATGTGGAGAAAGAGGCACACATATCCACTATTTGTGGGAATGTAAAATGGTACAACTGCTGAGGAAGGCAGGTTGGCCATTCCTCAGGAAGCTAAGTATAGAATTGCCATATGATACAGCAATACCATTGCTACATATATATTCAGAGGACACAAGGGCAAGAACACAAACAGACACTTGCACACCAATGTTTATAGCAGCATTATTTACAATTGCCAAGAGATGGAAACAGCCCAAATGTCCATCCACAGATGAGTGGCTAAACAAGTTGTGATATACACATACGATGGAATATTACACAGCTATAAGACAAAGTAAAGTCATGAAGCATATATCAACATAGATGGACCTTGAGGACGTTATGCTGAGTGAGATTAGCCAGAATCAAAAGGACAAATATTGTATGGTCTCACTGATATGAACAAACATTAATGAATGAACTTGGAAAATTTCAGTTAAGAACAGAGGCCATTAAGAGACAGAAATAGAATAGATTTTCAGTAACTAGAATTGTGCAACAGGATTATTGAAAAAATTCAGAAATGGTTAGCACAATACTACCTAACTGTAGCACAATAATTTTAGTACACTGAGTGAAGCTGAATGTGAGAATGATACAGGGTGGAGGACTGGGGGCACAAATGAAACCATAAGGAAAGATAGATGATAAAGACTGAGATGGTATAAACAAGAAATGCCTAGAGTGTACAATGATAGTGACTAAATGTACAAATTAAAAAGTGTTTTTGCATGAGGAAGAACAAAGGAATGTCAATGTTGCAGGGTATTGAAAATAGATGGTAATTCATATTTTAAAACTTTAACTGATGTGTGAGACTAAAGTTAAAAATGTTAATCTGGTAAAAAACTTATATTTTGACTAGTGCATTCTCCTAATATAACTTATATGGACAGTTTAATGGAACACCATAAGTACATGGCACCTTGAATAGGGCATTAGGTTGTGTAGATTTGTTCAGAGTGATGCTCTGATAAATCCCAGAGTGATTTGAACAGTGAATAAAAAAGATTTGCAAAGTGCCCTTGGGGGAATGATGAGAAAGGAGGAAAATTCAACTTCCCCTTTTGGAGAATTCCTGATATTCTCACAAGAAGTGAGGACAATCAAATCATAGGGTGAGCCCTCAACCTTGGGGTTTGTTCATTTGAAACTTATCCCCACAAAGGATAGACTAAGCCTACTTAAAATTTGGCCTAAAGACGAAAAAAAAATTGGCATAAGAGTCACCAAAGAAAACCTCTTTTGTTGCTCATATGTGGCCTATCAGTCTCTCAGCCAACATAGCAAGCAAATTCACCACATTTCCCCTTTCTACATGGGTCATCACTCCCAGGATTGTAAACCTCTCTGGCAATTTCGTACAGAAATTCTAGAATGAGCTGGGACTCAGAATTACAGGATTAAGAAAATATTCTTTTTTTTTTAAATTTGCATATGGGCAGGAGGCACCAGGGATCAAACTCCAGACCTCCAGCACGGCAGGTTGGAGCTCTGCCTGCTGAGCCACGGCAGCTGCCCAGAAAATATTCTTGATCAAAAGGGGGAAGAAAGAAATGAGACAAAATAAAGTATCAGTGGAAGAGAGAATTCAAACAGAGTCAAGAGGATTTCCTGGAGGTTATTCTTATGCATTTTATATATATCTCCTTTTTAGTTTTAGGTGTATTAGAAGAGGGTGAAGGGAAATGCCTGAAACTGTAGAGCTGTGTTCCAGTAGCTATGTTTCTTGAAGATGAATGTATAATGATATAGCATTTGCAATGTGACTATGTAATTGTGAAACCCTTGTGTCTGATGCTCCTTTTATCTATGATATTGACAGATGAGTAAAAAAAATGGATTAAAAATAAATAAATAACAGGGGTAACAAATAAGTTGAGTAGATCAAAATACAAGTGAAACATTAAAAGGAGTGGTAAGGGGTATAGAAAAAAATAGGGGGAACAAAGTTTAAAATCTATTGAGTGGATGGAAATACTAGTGGTCAATGAAAGGGAGGGGTAAGAGGTATGATATGTGTCAGCATTTTCTTTTCTTCTTCTGGAGTGATGCAAGCGTTCTACAAAATGATCACGGTGATGAATATACTATTATGTGATGATACTGTGAGCCATTGATTGTACATCATAAATGGAATGTTTGTATGTTAAAAATGTTAATGTTTATGTGCTGTTTTGGTTTGATAATACAAAATAAATTTTAAAATACTAAAAAATAATAAAAATAAGTAATTTTTTAATTAAAAAAATACAGGGGCCTTCTACCTCTGTGAAATTTCTAGGTGTCCAGTGGGGGGAGGGGAACATTAAGAAATCCCTTCCTTCTAAGGTGAAGGATAAATTGCTTCATCTGGCCCTTCCTATGAATAAAAAGAGGCACAACACCTGGTTAGTTTCTTTGGATTTTGGTGACAACACATTCTTCATTTGGGTGTGTTACTCTGGCCCATTTATCAAGTGACCAGCAAAGCAGCTAATTTTGAGTGGGAACCTGAACAGGAGGAGAATCTGCAACAGGTCCAGGCTGCTGTATAAGCTGCTCTGCCACTCGGACCATATGATCAAGCAGATCCAATGGTGCTGGAAGTATCAGTGGCAAATAGAGATGCTGTCTGGAGCCTTTGGCAGACCCCTATAGGAGAATCACAATACAGACCCTTGGTATTTTGGAGCAAGGCCATGCCATCTGCTGCAGATGACTACTCTCCTTTTGAGAAACTGCTGAGTCCTGCTCAAGCAACTGCTCAAACAGGGTCAGAAGGGACAGGGGGAGATTGAGAAAAAACACAACACAGAGTTTAAGAGAAAGTGGGGGCTAGGTGGTTTATTGCCTGGCTGAACACAATGACCCTGAGAAGCCAACACAAGTTTATTTTATACTGCTTAACAATAGAATTCTAGATATGGTACTGCAATACATGAGAATGTGCTTGACTTAATGAATAGAGCTACAGATCTGTCTTGAGAACAGAGTTAACATTAGCTAGGCTGCTCAAAATTGCAGAGGCAGAACTTTCCTACAGTAAGGCTGGATTAGATAAGATGAAGCCCAGGCCAGACCTCATTCCACATGAGACCAAGGGGCCTTGCCTCCAAGGTTACTCTGACGTGACCTTGCCAGCAGTCAGAGGCCTGCTTCATGAAAAACCTGACCTGGGCCCCAACAAGCAACAGCTTTTAGTTTGCTACTGGGCCTTAGTAGAGACTGAACACTTAACCACGGTCACCAAGTTACCATGGGACCTGAGTTGCCTATCATGAGCTGGGTGTTGTCTGACCCACTAGACCATAAGGTTGCATGTGCACAGTAGCACTCCATCATAAAATGGAAATGGTACAAAGTGGGTCCTGAAGGCACAAGTAAGTTACATGAGGAAGTGGCTCAAATGCCCATGGCCTGCACTCCTGCCACATTACCTTCTCTTTCTCAGATCAGAACTGTGGTCTCTTGGGGACCTCCTCACAGTGAATTGACTGAGGAAGAGAAAACTTGGGACCAGTTTACAGATTGTTTGGCATGATATGCAGGTGCCACCCAAATTGGACAGCTACAGCATTCCAATCCCCTTTAGTTATTTCCCTGAAGGACAGTTGTGAGGGGGAACCCTCCCAGTGGGCAGAACTTTGAGCAGTGCACCTGGTTGTTCATTTTGCTTGGAAGGAGAACTGGCCAGAGGTGCATCTGTATACTGACTCATGGGCTGTTGTTAATGGTTTGACTGGATGGTCAGGGACTTGGAAAGACCATAATTAGAAAATAGATGGCAATAAGGTCTGGGGAAGAGGTATGTGGATAGGCCTTTCTAAGTAGGCTAAAAACATGAAGATATTTCTGTCCTATGTGAATGCACACCAAAGAATGACATCAGGAGAGGAAGATTTTAATAATCAAGTGGATAAAATGACCTGTTCTGTGGATACCAATCAGCCTCTTTCCCCTGTAACTCCTGTCATTGGTAAATGGGCTTATGAAAAGAGAAGTCATGGTGGTAGGAATGGAGGCTATGCATGGGCTCAGCCACATGGACTTCCACTTACCAAGGCTGTCCTGGCTACAGCCACTGCTGAGTGCCCAATCTGTCAGCAGCAGAGACCCACACTCAGCCCCTGATATGGCACCATTCCCCAAGGTGATCAGCTAGCTACATGTTGGTAAGTTGATTACATTGAAGCACTCCCTTCATGGAAGGGTCAGCAATTTCTTCTAACTGGAATAGATACATAATCTGGTTATGGATTTGCTTTCCCTGCATGCAATGCTTCTTCCAAAACTACCATCCATGGACATACAGAATGCCTTATCTATGGTCATAGTATTCCACACAGCATTGTTTCTGTTAAAGAAACCCACTTCACAACAAATGAAGTGTGGGAATGGGCATATGCTCATGGAATTCCCTGGTCTTACCATGTGCCCCATCATCCAGAAGCAGCTGTATTGATAGAATGGTGGAATATCCATTTGAAAACTCAATTATGGTGCCAACTAGGTAGCAATATGTTGCAAGGCTGGGATGATGTTATCCAGGAGGCTGTGTATACTCTGAATCAGCATCTGCTGTATGGTGCTATTTCTCCCATAGCCAGGGTCCATGGGTCCAAAACCCAAGGGGTGGAAATGGGAGTGGTACCAGTCATTATTACCCCTAGAGACCCACTAGGAAAATTTTTGCTTCCTGTACCTGTGATCTCGAGCTGTGCTGGTCTACATGTTTTAGTTCCATAAGGGGGAGTGCTTCCACCAGGAGAAACAACAGTGATTCCAATTGAACTGGAATCTAAGACTGCCACCTGGCCACTTTGGGCTACTCATGCACCTGGATCAACAAGCCAAGAAAGGGATTACAATACTGGCTGGGGTGATTGACCCTGACTATCAGGGGGAAATAAGACTGCAACTACACAATGGAGATGAAGAAGAGTTTTCCTGGAATATAGGAGATCCCTTAGGATATCTTTTAGTACTTCCATGCCCTGTAATTAAAATCAATGGAAAACTGCAACAACTCAATCAAGGCAGGACTACCAATGGCTCTGAAACTTCAGGAATGAAGGTTTGGGTCACCCCACCAGGCAAAGAACCATGGTCAGCTGAAGTGCTTGCTGAGGGTAAAGTGATCATGTAATGGGTAGTGGAAGAAGGTAGTGATAAATGTGAATTATGACCACATGATCAGCTACAGAAATGAGGATGCTCTGTTCATGTTATGATATTTAAGTTGTAAGATATCAAGTTTAATAGTTAATATTACCTAAGTACTTGCACCCTACTCTGGGGAGATTTAATGTGTTTCTGGTTGTACATGGGGTGGCTGAGTATTGTTAGATGAGGAAAAAATGTGCCTGTTTTTGTTTTCTATTTAAAGATTAAGGATGGTTTAAGGTGATGTGTATAGCTGCCAAATTAAGAAGTGGTGGACTGTCATGGTCAGAGTCAGGTGTCAACTTGGCCAGAAGGTTGTGCCCATTTGTCTGGTCAGGCAAATGCTGGCCTGTTTGTTGCTATGAGGACATTTCATGGACTTAAATGATGATCACATCAGTTGCATCCATGACTGATTGCATTTGTAAGAAGCTAAAGGGAGTGTCTCCTGAAATGAGTGACAATTTAATCACTGGAAGGCTTTTAAAGAGGATTCAGCAGAGACAGGCTCACTTCCTGCTTTGGCCAGTGAGTCTCTCCTGTGGACTTCATTATGGACCTTTGCTGAAGTTGCCGGCTTGTGACCTGCTCTGCAGGCCTTGGGCTCTATGTTCCCATGGTTCCATGAGACACTTTTATCAATTTTATATCTATAGATATTTCTTGCTGATTCCATTTCTCTAGAGAACCCTAGCTAATATAATTCCTTTGGTGAGGTTTGTAGTTAGCATTATTACTGAAATGATTTAAGTCTTCAGAATGTTGTGAAGGAAATAATGTATTTTGCATGTGGAAAGAATATGTGTTTTGTGGGTCCAGATGGTGGACTGTAGTGGTTTGGTCCAGATGGTGGGCTGTAGTGGTATGGTCTCCAGAAAATCATACTATTAAATTTAATAAATTCATGTCAATATGAACCCATTGTAAATAGGACCTTTAGATGAGGTTACTGCATTTAAGGATGGCTTAGATGTACCATTTTGGGTCTTGATCCTATTACTGAAAGAATTAAGAGGCAGATCATAGAGAGAGAGAGAGAAGGTCAGAAGGTTGGGAAGGCCAGAAGCTGAAATCAACAGAATCTGGAAGAGAAATAGATCAGGAGAGGCTGCAATGTGGATTGCCATGTTATAGAAAACCCTAGGAGCAAGGCCTTGTTACTAAGCAAGAACAAACCATATATTTTGTCTTCTATTATCCTTCTAACATGTCTGTCAATATTGAGCCACAATAGAGGGCAACCACTGAGGAGTTATCTTTCAGTAAAAGACTAATGTAATTGAAAAATATTGGCTTTTTCCCCAATTTTTTCTAGATAACCTGGTATTGAGGGAAAATCTAAGAATAAGTCTTCTGAGTTGGATGAAAGTAACATTTTTCATATTTCCTAAGAAAAAATTTAGTGCATAAAATACTCTCTCTGAATATTGTTCCTTAATAAAATGTTACACACTTTATTCTAAACCATGATTTTTTCCTGTATCTTCCATAGAAAGGTGACAATTGTTTGGCAACATTAGTTAGGGACTGTACCCTCCTTTCCTCACTTTTAGATTCTATTTACAGATCTCTGTTCAATTTCCATATCCCACCTGTGGCTCTCCTTGACTGTTATAGAACTATAAAAATACTATGAAAAATATCTGAAATAATCCAAGAAGTTTCTACCAAGATATAAGTAAATGTTTCTTTGCCTACAAAGTTTTCTGAAATAAAAACTTTCTTAGCTATATGGAGCCTTTCATTTCTTCTTATCCTTTTGTTTTCTTGTGTTGTACTGTTTCAAGTTGCTTTTGTGTTCAGAGGCATTTGGTTCCACAGTTAATTCATTCTATTTCCTACAATAAGAGTTACTGACTCTATTTTCATTTCTGATTCTAAAATTTGCTATGAAAGGGTTTCTCTTAGGGCTTAGGAGTTAGTAGCTTAGTCACAACCAAGTGTGATGCCTCAATTATTTTGATTTCAAAATAGAAGTCATCATGAAGAGTTGTAAAGAAAAAATCACTTAGCAAAATTCTGAATCATTTTGGAAATGTTTTTTGTCAGTAATTCAATCTCTTTTGCCTACACTGTGACTCTTAAGACACTGTAATCTGATTTTCTTGGTATAATTACTATCTTTTATTCTTAAAAAAGGTATAGCAGGAGAATCAAAGGAATGCAAATAGATATTTATAAAGTTGGTAAATGGTTTTGGTATAAATGGTTCATTCTTGGAATGATGTACACTTTCCATCAGCCTTCAAGTCCAATCTCCTCATTGCTTTTACCATGAGGTAAGAGCTGTATGGCAGTTATTTTTTGTACTGCAAAGAATAATCATGAGAAGAAAAACTGTTGACAGAAAGTCAGAAATCAAGAAAGTTTCTGTCTCCAGCCAGAGCCCAGAGTTTACTTTTTGTTTGGTAATTATGGGGTAAAGGGGCCATTTGGAACTAAGCTATCCTTCAATAACCAGGGGAGGTTCCACATTGCCTTGAGAAAGTATCTTTAATTTAAAAGCAAAGCAGGAATTTTCCTATGTGTAGGAGAAGATGTTCCAGATAAGCAAATGTCATAGATAAGCAAAGCAGACAGATATACAAATGGAAAGATAATCAAACAGACAGATATACAAATGGAACAGAGAAGCAAAACAGACAAATATCTTGAACTGTTCTCAGCTCTCCTGCTGTTTACTGAATCATGGCTATGAGCAGAAAAATCAGTAGACAAGCACAGTTGTTTTCCACTCCTTGAGGCCATGTAAAAACAGAGCAAGCTTACAATGCTTTAACCATATCCTCTCCTCATCTCTCCTCTTTTTATCATTGCTGTTGATGTTGATGGTGGCAATGACTGCAAAGAGAAGCGGCAACTATGGCTACTAGTTGTAGTTCAGTCTGGAGGAGATCAGAAATCACAGAACAAATCATTCTGAGGGATGAAAGAAATAGAAAAATCATAGGTATACAAATGCAGACATGATTCAGATTTGAATATTTAATCCATGAAGCTAATTAGATGAATTAAGCCAATTAAGGCTATCACTTAAGGTGTCAAAGACTTTTTCTTGAATAAGTATCTAAATTTGGGATAACTGCTTTTCTAGAAGAGAGTGCAATGTTTGCACTTTTCCTTGAAGATGAGAGGAGAATCCTTCTTTAAGGTGGGATTTTATTAGTTCCCAAGAATGAAGTGACTCATTCCAGGACAATGGGGTGACATATATTTTATTATGTTCCCAATCACATTGCAGCTCCTTTCTTGTAAAAAGAGCTTGCTGTCTTTCACCTAGCCATAAGATTGATGCTTGTGAAGCATCAAGTCAGGCTAATATCTCATTATCAGTTTGGGTTTGAACAATCATTTCATCAGTGATATTGGTCATAATTTTATTGACTCTATAGCAGTCTGAATAGATTCAGGTGGTGCAGCAACAGCTGTAGTTGCTGTGGCAGAAATTATGATCACAGAGATTATAAAGGCAAATAAAATACTAAGAAATCTTTTCCATCATATAATTAATAGAGCCTTTTTGAGTTGTACTAAACTAGAAGATCCCTCCCAGCAATGGGAAAGGTTAACTGGTATCCATAGCTGGGCTTGTCTCCTTAGAACAAATATAGAAGTTATGTTTAATTCAGTAACATTATTATAGGAGAAACAAGATGAAAAATAAGATTCTATACTTGTGGTGAGATTGAAGGTAACATTGGCATAGGTAATTGTATTATGAGGTGTTAATAATAGGAGAAAGGGATGAGAAATACAAATTATTACATAATTAGAATGATTTTGAGTTCAGTGTGTGATTTTATATGAATGCAATTTTCATAAGATGTAACCCTTATTAAAAAGGCACTAAATTTTAGTTAGCCATTGACCAAATATGGTGGTAGAATTATGGATTATAGCTTGAAGGGCAGGGCATGAAAGTCCTCCATTAGTTCAAGTAATACTTTTATTAGATGGGCTAGAAAACTTAATAGATTGATTATTGCTGGTAAGGTGGCCCCAAGGGCCCCAACTGAGAATAGTGAGATTATAGGAATTGGAAAAATTTGTTTTATTTGCCTCTGCAGAGTGACAGGGGATCCAAACAACATTATGTGAATTAGGATTCCATGCCCATGACATGTGACAATGTAGAATGGGGGGAAGATTAGAAGCATGCATAGCAAATGTTTTGTGTGAGATAGCTTTTATGAAGGTAAGATTAGCTGGTATGGAATTATTACATTTAGGTGTATAATGAAGATATTCTTGAAGAATGATTTGCAGACAACTAATGTTTTCATCTATGGAGAATTACAGTGAGGGTAAATTAGATAAACACATAGTAGATTGAATAAGGTGTAGCCAGTCCACATTTTCAGCCAGTGGACCAAGAGGGGCAATCCATATACCTCCCTGTCCAATTGGTGTCATTGCTAGAGAGTGGAGGTTCTGGGTTCCAACAAGTAACTAATTTAAATATAGGGGGATCTAAAATTTGGGCCCAATATAAGTTATTTTCTGCTTTGGCAGAAGAAAGTTGTAAAAATATAATAATAAGAAGGAATGTTTTTAATAATTTTACAGAGTTAGAGGTGAGCATAGCTAGATAGGTCAAAAATCTGTTCTCAGGTGTAGGGGGAGCCCCTGTTCATGTTAAAATTTCTGGAGCTTTTCTATCTAGTTGCTTAAGACTACCACAGATTACTCCCTGAGCCTGCTGGGTGCTCCTGCAGGGATTTATGCATTGAGATTTTTGATCATCCAGATTCAGGGTCTTCATATTTGGAATAAAGTTGAACAGTTGTTATTTCCAGCTCATGGTAAGATTTGACAAACTTTGCCAGTAGCCACCAGGGTATTGTGGGAGTAAGAATGCAAACATACTCTTACCCCCATGTTAATAATTCCTGAGATCCATTCCATGAACCATCACATAAAGGATCTTTATATAAAACTTTAGCTTTGATGGGATTTTTATGTTAAAGAGAAAAATGTTTCTCTACTGGTATTAAACCATTTTTACCAAAATTTTTAAAAGTTAGGGTGTATTAGGCTAAAGGAATGGTTTCCTTTGGAGAGGTTGTCATACTCCCTCTTTTTGTTTTTGATAGTTTTTTAATGTAATGTGTGTACAGCCTATGATGGCTTGACCTGCAGCATTATAAGGAATGCCTTATAATGTTTATTTATGTTTAATTCACATTTAATTTCCCATTGTTGTAGAAACAGTTTGAAGAAGGAGGAAACTAAGGCTGGACCATTATCTGTTTTTAAGGTTTTAGGCACCCCCATATGGCTAAATTCTTTAAGAAGGTGAGTTTCTACTACTGCAGCCATTTCTTTTGTTGGGGAGAAGCATGAATAAATCCTGAAAATGTGTCTTTAGAAACATGAAGGCATTTAAAATGCCCAAATGATGCATAATGGGTAATGTCAGTTTGCCAAAGCTGATTAGCTATAAATCCTCATGGATTAAAATTAGGAGTGAAATGTGGATTAGTATATGACTGGCAATCAGGATAGCCAGAGATAATTTGCTTGATCTGGGTTATAGATAGATCAAACTGTCTTTGAGGGTCTCCTGCATTTTGATGAAAAAATTCCTGAGATAAATAAATCTTTTGAAATGCTAATGTCAAACCTACTAATTATTCACCTTTTGGTTTCCTTCTACCATAGGGCCAGGTACCCTGAATGGGGACTAATATGCATAACAAAAAGAGGATGGATTCAAATATCCAACAATTCTAAATTCTGCAATATATAAGCAAAATATCCAGAGTTACAAATGAAGTTTATGGGCTGGTTGGGAAATTGTTGCAGAGCTAAAACAGCCACAGCCAGTTCAGCCCATTGAGTGATTTTATCTTGAGAGATAATGCAAGATACCAAATGTGAATTTTCATATCAAATGGCAGCAGCTTTTGTAGTTTCTCCTGAACCATTAATAAAAACATTTCTAGCATTGGTAATGGGTACTTTGCTGATTTTTGCAGGGAGAATATGGTTTAATAATGATATTTTGCTACAAGAATGAATCTGCCAGTAGAGAAAATGAAAATTCTCTTACAAAATCTGCTAATGCTACTTGTAAATCAATGCTGTGGGACAGTGCTTGAAAGAATGCTCCTGAGGAAAGGAGATATGAATTATATCTGGGTCAAAACCTCTAAACTGTTGCCCCCTAATTCTCTCTTTATGGATTAAAGAAGCTACAACTTGAATATGTGGTATAATAGTTTTTGCAGAGCTGTGAGATAAAAATAACCATTCCATACAAGGTAATGCAAGAAACAACTTACCAATTAACCCTGTGGGAGTGTTCAGAGTTGAAAATAGAAAAAATCATAAAGGCACTGTCAGAGAGATGAAGATTAAATGCTCACTATGAATAGATTTGTTCACTAGTTCTAATTCAGCTAATGCTTTCAGAGGAAGTTCTCAAGGGGAATTTAAATTAGTATCCTCCTTTAAGGCATTGTCAGATATCAAAAAATAAAACTTGATATACAAAATGGATTCTGTGGCATAGGTCCTCTTCTGTTTCTCTCCCTCAGCAACTCCTCTGACAGGGGACCTAATGTGCTGGCAAGATAGATGAGCATGGATGTGCCAATGCCCCACCCACCAGAGACCAGACCAGATAAACATGAGTAGGAAGTCATGATCTACAACAGCCTGATATCTCCCGGTTATGTCTGTAATGTTTCCACACCCTCTACAATGCTCCCTTTTAAAAAAACTGGCCCCCAGAATGAGGGTCAGAGCCTTCTCCTTCCTGTGCATTGGCTCTCACTCTCCCACCTTCTCAATAAACCTACTCTGCTTTGACTCACTGTCATGCTGGATTCTTTAACGACTCTGTGCCTGACATCTGCTACCAAAACTTGGGACAGAGGCCTGACTGAGGCTTAGCTTTCTGGCCCCTTCAGGCTATGGAACTGTCTTCCAGTCAACCCATATGGAGATCAGACAGAGGCTTGAGATTCTGGCCCCTCAGGGTTATGGGAGTAGCCTTCCAGTCACTCCATTCCCTTAACTGCATGGTCATTTAAGGTTTCCAAGCACTTTATGGCTTGAGCTCACCAGCTCAGGCCATCTAGATGCAATGCCAACTCACAACCATGGCATTCAAATGTCTACAACTAGTTTGGCCCTATATAAGTGACATCTCTCTGCTAAGATCCACCCCTCAAGCTTTGTTTGGTGTTGCAGGGATACCCCAACCCACCTCAGTGCAGCATTTAGGCTCATGTCAGAGTGGCTCTAGCCTCAGTTACAAAATCTGAGTACTCAGTTAAGACCCTCCAATACTCAAGGAGCAGTATATTTGACTGTGCAATAGTTAAAGTAACATGAGGGACACATTGTGCAAAATACTGCTTGCATTTCCTGGTCCTTGATGGCAAACTGGGAATGCCTGCTTTGTCATCATGAAGGAACTTGGATTTGGCTGGTTATTCTCACTTAAGTACTCCACCTCAGTGTCCCAGAGACACCACAACATGGTGTCTACCTTGATGCCCCAAGGCAGCCTGATGTGCTTTAATGCAGCACCTATTTCGGCAATCATGTGCAGTGCTCAATCAATCCCTGAAACCACTCTTGGATGTTTATTGTCACTTCCTATGAAACAGAGCTCAAAGGATATTCAGGAATGATGAGAAAGACAGATGAGATCAGGGCGTCTGAAGCTTAGCAATAACAGACAACAGACAACTTTATTCTTAACCAGATTCTGCTTATATACTGCAGGATTACAAAAGGCATGCATGCAGTTCCTAAAGGAACAAAGTAGTTATCTTTCATTGCTCTTCCTTCATACTTAAGATAGCCATTTGGGGTAAACAAGCATTCTCTTCCTCCTAGACTGCCTTATATAAATCAGATAACATAAAGCAGATTACAATTTCCACAGTTTACTGCCAACACCACCCTAATGCCATCTGCTCCAGCTAGTTCCACAGGTCTTATATTAATCCTATCTACTACATTTACTTCATAACCTCCTAAACTACAATTAAAAAAGAAAATAAGACTGAAAAAAGCTTATTTTTCTCTGCACTTCAGCTCATCCACAATACTCTTTAGAACAACAAAAACATTGGCCAGAAAATGGCATTTATGATTGGCAAATTCTCATGAAACTTGATAATTTTGTCCAGTACAACACAGAATGGTCTGAGGCCCATACTCTCAGGCTTTCTGGTCTCTCAGATCCCAACCTTCTCTGTGCCATTCTGTCACTTCAAGTCAAATCTTCCTCTTTCATGAAAAGCCTCCCTCTATGGAAACTAATGACAAAGAATCTTCTAACCACCTCTCCTCCTTCAATGCCACTGACCATCCACCTCCTGAATATGCTCCGTCTCCACAGCTTTCCCCAATTCCCTCTGCTCTTCTTCCCTACTCCTCAACCCTTTCCACTTCCACACCTTCTCCTAAATCCAATATGTCCTCTCCTACTTTAGCACCCACCTTTTATCCCCCTCTCCCTGACACTACCCAATCTCCCCAGGTTTTTCAACTCCTTTTACTTGATCTCATGGTCCAATGCCAATAGTAAAATTTCCACTGAAGGGCATGTTTCCCCTACAAGAAGTAGCAGAATGGGAAAGCATAATAAAATTTCATGTTTCCTTTTCTTTTAGACTTAAGCCAAATTGAAAAATGGCTTGGGTCTTTTGCAACAGATCCAACTAAATATACAAAAGAGTTTAAGTATTTAACCCAATCTTGTAACTTGACTTACCAGGATGTTTATATTTTTGTAACTTCCATTACAACCCCAGAAGAAAAAGAGCGCATTTGGGCTGTGGGTACAGCTCACGATGACAAACTTTTTACAAATAACCACTTTCTGGGGCATGCAGGGAATAAATGCAGTCCCCATAGCTGACCCAAATTGGGACTATCAAGACCTATTCCAGATAAAACAGAGTGGAGCATGTTCTCACTTGTATTATAGAAGGAATGATGAAGGCAGGTTTCAAAGCTGTTAATTATGATAAGATTTCAGAAATCACTCAAGGAAAAGAAGAAAGCCCAGCCTCCTTTCTAAATCACTTAACTGAGACTATTTTAAAATATACAAATATTGACCTTCTTCCAAAGAAGGAAAATTTTTCTTCGTGCACATTTTTATCACCCAATCAACCTCAGATATTAGAAAGAAACTTCAAAAAAATAGAACAGGGTCCTCAAGCACCCCAGTAAGAACTTATGAAGGTAGCTTTTAGAGTATTTAACAATAGATAGGAAGAAATAACATAGGTAGAAAAACAAAAAGAACAGTAAAAAGAGGTAAAAGAAAAACAGAAAGGGAGAGGGAAGCAAAGGAAGCAGGTCAAGAAAGGGTTAGATAGGAGAGAGATGATGCTTATTCTGTACTCCTTGCCAATGCTTTGAGACAATCCAGGGTAATCCATAACAATAAAAACCAAAGTTATGGGGGTGAAAAAATACCATCTTACCCATGCTTTTGTTGTGGAAAAATGGGCCACTGGGCCAATCACTGCATGAGGCCCACTGCCAGGCCTCTGTCCATGGTGCCACCAAGCAGGCCATAGGAGAGCTGACTGTCCTATGACCTCCAACCATGGGTTGGATGGCCTTCCCCTCATAAACAAGTGTCACCAGCCCAAGAATTGGGTGACCTCCTTGGACTAGCTGCAGATGACTGACAAGGCCCAGGCTCCAACATAACCCTGACTGTGACCATCACCACCACAGAATCCAAGATAACCTTAAAATTGGCAGATAAATCCATTTCTTTATTTTAGACATGGTGCCACATACTCTGTCCTACCTGAACATTTGGGACAGCTCATTCCCTCCTCAATTTCAGTCATGCGTATTATAGGTCAGCACTCAGGTCCCCTTAAGACATTACCTCTATCTTACAGCAAAGAAAACTATAATTTTTCTCAGAGCTTTTTAGCAATTCCTAGCTCTTCCACCCCTTTATTAGGATGAGACGTTTTAACAAAACTTAAAGCAACCCTCCAATTGACAGAAATAAGATATGCCAACAATTGCTGCAAGCCATCTTGCTCCCATCTGTAGGAGAATCACTCTCTTCCCTTAAGGAAGTAGTTCTTCTCCCATGGCTAGAATTCTCAGGTGTGGGACACCTCCACCCTCTCCATCACTAAACACCATGCCCATGTTCAAGTCTCTCTGAGGAAACCCAGGGAATTTCCAAACAAACCTCAATATCTTCTCACCTCACAAGCTCTCATGGACCTAAAACCCATAATTAAGAATCTATTGACATCTAGGGTTCTCAGAGAAACAGCCTCCCTAGCCAATACTCCTATCTTAGCAGTAAAAAATCCAAATGGCACTTACCAGCTAGTTCAGGACCTTAGGGCAACTAACCAAACCACCATACCCATTACTCCTATAGTTTCTCATCCATATCCTAAACTCTCCCAAATTCCCCCCAATACTATGCATTCTATGGTTTTAGACCTTAAAGATATATTTTTTACTATTACACTTTATCATTTTTTTTTTCTCACCATTTCCTGAAGGGGGCTTTGCAGATACTTTTCCACTCACTGATTGAATCACTCTGGGATTCATCAGGGCATCACTCTGGACAAACCAGCAAATCTCATGTCCTACCTGAGAGTCTACTTATGGCGGTCAATCAAACTATCTACATAAGTTATATTAGGAAATGCACTAGTCAAAATATAAATTTTGTAAAAAATAAGTATTTTTGGCTTTAGTCTCACACATAAGGTGACATTTTAAAATATTAATTACCATCTATTTTCAGCACCCTGCAATAATGACATTCCTTTGTTCTTCCTCATGCAAAAACATTTTTAAAATTGTACCTTGTACATTTCACTATTATTATACACTCTAGGCATTCCTATATTATACTGTCTCAATCTTTAATATCTTTCTTTCTGATTTCATTTATGTCCCTGCCCTCCTCCCTCTATCATTCTCACATGCAGCTTCATTCAGTGTTTTAACATAATTGTATTACAGTTAGGTAGTATTGTGCTGTCCATTTCTGAGTTTTTGTATCCAGTCCTGTTGCACAATCTGTATCCCTTCAGCTCCAATTATGCAATATCTTACCCTATTTCTATCTCCTGATGGTCTCTGTTACCAACAAAATATTCCAAGTTTATTCACTAATGTCAGTTCATATCAATGAGACCATACAGTATTTGTCCTTTGGTTTTTGGCTAGTCTCACTCAGCATAATGTCCTCAAGGTCCATCCATGTTGTTACATACTTCATAAGTTTATTCTATTTTAAAGCTGCATAATATTCCATCCTATGTATATACCACAGTTTGTTTAGCCACTCGTCTGTTGATGGACATTTTGGCTGTTTCCATCTCCTTGCAATTGTAAATAATGCTGCTATAAACATTGGTGTGCAAATGTCTGTTTGTGTCTTTGCCCTTATGTCCTCTGAGCAGATAACTAGCAATTGTATTGCTGGGTCACATGGCAATTCTATATTCAGCTTTTTGAGAAACCGCCAAACTGCCTTCCACAGCGGTTGCACCATTTGACATTCCCACCAACATTGAATAAGTGTGCCTCTTTCTCCACATCCTCTCCAGCACTTGTCATTTTCTGTTTTGTTGATAATGGACATTCTGGTGGGTTTGAGATGATATCTCATTGTGGTTTTGATTTGCATGTCTCTAAAGGCCAGGGATGTTGAGCATCTCTTCATGTGCCTTCTAGCCATTTGTATTTCCTCTTCTGAGAAATGTCTGTTCAAGTCTTTTTTCCCATTTTGTAATTGGATTGACTGTCTTTTTGTTGTTGAGTTGAACAATCTCTTTATAAATTCTGGATACTAGACCTTTATCTGATATGTCGTTCCCAAATATTGTCTCCCATTGTGTAGGCTGTCTTTTTACTTTCTTGATGAAGTTCTTTCATGCACAAAAGTGTTTAATTTTGAGGAGTTCCTATTTCTTTCTATCTTTCTTCAGTGCTCTTGCTTTAGGTGTAAGGTCTATAAAACCACCTCCAATTTTAAGATTTATAAGATATTTCCCTACATTTTTCTCGCTGTTTTATGGTCTTAGACCTGATGTTTAGATCTTTGATCCATTTTGAGTTAACTTTTGTATAGGGTGTGAGATAAGGGTCCTCTTTCATTCTTTTGCATATAGATATCCAGTTCTCTAGGCACCATTTATTGAAGAGACTATTCTGTCCCAGGTGAGTTGGCTTGACTGCCTTATCAAAGATCAATTGTCCATAGATGAGAGGATCTATATCTGAACACTCTATTCAATTCCATTGGTCAATATATCTATCTTTATGCCAGTACCATGCTGTTTTGACCACTGCATCTTCATAATATGCCTTAAAGTCAGGAAGTGTGAGACCTCTGACTGCATTTTTTTCCCTCAGTATACTTTCAGCTATTCTGGGAACCCTGCCCTTCCAGATAAATTTGCTTATTGTTTTTTCTATTTCTGAAAAGTAAGTTGTTGGGATTTTGATTGGTATTGCATTGAATCTGTAAATGAATTTAGGTAGAATTGACATCTTAACTATATTTAGTCTTCCAATACATGAACATGGTATGCCCTTCCATCTATTTAGGTCTTCTGTGATTTCTTTTTACAATTTCTTGTAGTTTTCTTTGTATAGGTCTTTTGTCTCTTTAGTTAAATTTATTCCTAAATATTTTATTCTTTTGGTTGCAATTGTAAATGAAATTCGTTTCTTGACTTCCCCCTCAGATTGTTCATTACTAGTGTATAGAAACACTACAGATTTTTGAATGTTGATCTTGTAACCTGCCACTTTGCTGTACTTGTTTATTAGCTCTAGCAGTTTTGCTGTGGATTTTTCAGGGTTTTTGACATATAGTGTCATATCATCTGCACACAGTGAGCGTTTTACTTCTTCCTTTCCAATTTTGATGACTTGCATTTCTTTTTCTTGTCTAATTGCTCTGGCTAGAACTTCCAACACAATGTTGAATAACAGTGGTGATAGTGGACATTCTTGCCTTGTTCCTGATCTTAGGGGGAAAGTTTTCAGTTTTTCCCCATTGAGGATGATATTAGCTGTGGGTTTTTCATATATTCCCTTTATCATTTTAAGGAAGTTCCCTTCTATTCCTATCCTTTGAAGTGTTTTCAACAGGAAAGGATGTTGAATTTTGTCAAATGCCTTCTCTGCATCAATCGAGATGATCATGTGATTTTTCTGCTTTGATTTGTTGATATGGTGTATTACATTAATTGATTTTCTTATGTTGAAACATCCTTGCATACCTGGGATGAATCCTACTTGGTCATGATGTATAATTCTTTTAATGTGTTACTGGATTCAATTTGCTAGAATTTTGTTGAGGATTTTTGCATCTATATTCATTAGATTGGTCTGTAGTTTCCTTTTTTATAATATCTTTGTCTGGCTTTGGTATGAGGGTGATGGTGGCTTCACAGAATGAATTAGGTAGCTTTCCCTCCTCTTCAACTTTTTTGAAGACTTTGAGCAGGATTGGTACTAATTCTTTCTGGAATGTTTGGTAGAATTCACATGTGAAGCCATCTGGTCCTGGACTTTACTTTCTGGGGAGCTTCTTAATGACTGATTCAATTTATTTACTTGTGATTGGTTTGTTGAGGTCGTGTATTTCTTCTCGAGTCAAAGTTGGTTGTTTATGCCTTTCTAGGAATTAGTCCATTTCATCTACATTGTTGTATTTATTAGCCTAAAGTTGTTCATAGTATTCTGTCATTACTTCTTTTATTTGTGTGGGGTCAGTGGTTATGTCTCCTCTTCCATTTCTGATCTTTTTTATTTGCATCCTCTCTCTTCTTCTTTTGTCAGTGTTGCTAAGGGTCCATCAGTCTTACTGATTTTCTCATAGAACCACCTTCCGGTTTTATTGATTTTCTCAATTGTTTTCATGTTCTCAATTTCATTTATTTTTCTCTAATCTTTGCTATTTCTTTCCTTTTTCTTGCTTTGTGGTTAGTTTGTTGTTTTTTCTCTAGTTCTTCCAAGAGGACAGTTATTTCCTTGATTTCTGCCCTTTCTTCTTTTTTGATATGGGCATTTAGGGCAATAAATTTCCCTTTTTAGCACTGCTTTTGCTGTGTCCCATAAGTTTTGATATGTTGTGTTTTCATTTTCATTTGCCTCGAGATATTTACTGGTTTCTCTTGTAATTTCTTCCTTGACCCACTGGTTGTTTAAGAGTGTGTTGTTGAGCCTCCATATATTTGTGAATTTTCTGGCACTCTGCCTATTATTGATTTCCAATTTCATTTCTTTATGATCTGAGAAAGTGTTTTGTGTGATTTCAATGTTTTTAAATTTATTGAGACTTGCTTTGTGACCCAGCATATGGTCTATCCTCAAAAATGCCCCATGAGTACTTGAGAAAAACTTGTATCCTGATGTTGTGGGGTGTAATGTTCTATAAATGTCTGTTAAGTCTAGCTCACTTATTGCATTATTCAAATTCTCTGTTTCTTTATTGATCCTCTGTCTAGATGTTCTGTCCATTGATGAGATTGGGGAATTGAAGTCTCTAACTATTATGGTAGATGTGTCTATTTCTCTTTTTCAGTGTTTTCAGTGTTTGCCACATGTATTTTGGAACATTCTGGCTCAGTGCATAAATATTTATGATTGTTATGTCTTTGTGCTGAATTGTTCGTTTTATTAATATAGTGTCTTTCCTTGTCTCTTTTAACTGTTTTACGTTTGAAGTCTAATTTGTTGGATATTAGTATAGCTACTCCTGATCTTTTCTGATTGTTGTTTGCATGAAATATCTTTTCCCAACCTTTCACTTTCAACCTATGTTTATCCTTGGGTCTATGATGTGTTTCCTGTAGACAGCATATAGATGGGTCCTGTTTTTTTAATCCATTCTGCTAGTCTATGTCTTTTGATTGGGGAGTTTAATCCATCAACATTTACTGTTATTACTGTATGGGTAGAACTTTCTTCTACCATTTTGCCTTTTGGATTTTATATGTCATATCTAATTTTCCTTTTTTTTACCTTTACTCATAGTCTTCCTTTCTCCACCAT
Organism: Myrmecophaga tridactyla; assembly: GCA_004026745.1. NCBI lineage: Eukaryota > Metazoa > Chordata > Mammalia > Pilosa > Myrmecophagidae > Myrmecophaga > Myrmecophaga tridactyla. The sequence continues at coordinate 49,596 of PVIY010011521.1, forward strand.
TGGGGTTTTAACCCTTGGGCATGGAAAAAGCCTGTTACCTTTTTCTCCAGACAGCTAGACAATTTAACACTGAGATGGCTGTCTTACCTAAGAGCTGTCGCAACCACTGCCCTCCTGGTCCATGAAGCTGGGAAGCTCACATTTCGCAGAAGCTAACTGTGCTGGTCCCCCACGCAGTCACCAACCTGATGGAACAAAAAGGGCATCTCTGGCTCTCAAATGTGAGGCTCACCAAGTACCAGGCTACCTTATGTGAAACCCCAAACTTACAGTTTGATGTCTGTCAGACCCTCAACCCAACCACCCTGCTGCCTATGGGGGGTTGGGAGCCCCAGAACACAACTGCATGGAAACTGTAGATGATGTCTACTCCAGCGAACCTGACCTTAAAAAACCAATCATTAAAACATCCTGACTTTGAACTGTTCACTGATGGAAGCAGTATGGAAGCAGTAAAGATGGAGTGTGTTCTGCTGAATATGCCATCATTACTTCAGCAGACATCTTAGAGGCAGAAGCCCTACTTCAGGAACATCAGCTGAGAAAGCCGAGCTTATAGCACTCACCCAGAGTCTACAATTTGCAGCAAGACAGGAAGCTAATATTATACAAACTCAAAGTACATATTCACAACCCTACACATATATGGGGCATTTTACCAAGAGTGGGGGCTAATGACAGCAGAAGGAAAGCATGTCAAATATGGACCAGAAATTCTAGCTCTGCTGGAAGAAGTGTGGGTCCCCACCAGTGTAGTGGTTATTCATTGCCACAGTCATCAAAAAGGCAAATCTTCAATGCTGAAAGGCAACCAAAAAGTGGATTTAGCTGCCAAGCAGGCAACACTAGCGCAACCTAATGCTTCCCCCAAAAGACAAACTGCTTGTCACCCCTCTCATCCCCCATCCATTACAGTGATGGAAGAAGACACCAACGTACTCAAAGCTGGAAAGCAACTGGCTATTCAAGGAAGGAAAGTTGTGCCAAAAGAGATGGTGGATATTGCATGATGGACACATAGTAATTCCTGAAAACTTAGTGTGGTCTTTCATACAGCATGTTCATAACCAAACTCACTTCAGGGAAGAGCTCTCACTGCCAGCCTGAGCACTCACCTCTACATACCTAGGCCTCCCTCCTGGGTGAAACTAGCATTCAAAAGATGTACTACCTATTAAAAGAACAATGCCAAGCATAAAACTAGGGAGACTGGACAGCCATCTGGCTGGCCTCAGCCCATTTGAAAGCCTACAGGTGGACTTCATGGAACTGGTGCAGGCCCAGGGATATCAATACTCCTTGGGATTTGTTTGTACCAACTCAGGATAGGTAGAACCATATGCTATCCATTCAGAAACTACACAGGAAGTAGCACACACCATCCTGAAGTACAGCATTCTTTGGTATGGGATGCCGCTTACCATTGGCTCTGACAATGGCCCTACTTTTGTGACCAAAGCCCTTAAAAACTGGCAAAAGCTTTACAGATAACTTGGAAACTCCATACTTCTTACTGGCCACAAAGCAGTGGGAAAGTAGACCGAATGAATCAAACTCTAAAGGGACAATTAAGGAAGATCTGCCAAGAAGCAAAACTGACTTGGATACAGGCACTCCCTGTAGCTTTATTTAGAATCAGGTCCACCCTGATTAAAAAAAATGGGATTCTCACCCTTTGAACTAATACATGGAAGGCCTCTTACTAGGGTTCTACAGGGAAACCTCAGAGAAACTGGAAATCTAAGATTAAATCAACAACTAGTGCAGCTGGGATGGGTCCTGAATGAGTTAAAAGGGAAAGCATTAGAGGCAGTGCCTGAACCCCTCAGCATCTACTCCCCTATACATGAATTTGAACCAGGGGATTTAGTGTGGATCAAAGACTGAAAAAAAGGTTCTCTCCAGCCTCAATGGAGAGGCCCTTATTGTGTTGTCTTAGCTACCCCTACAGCTGTCAAATTTGTAGACATCATTCTGTGGATCCATCACTCCCAGGTCAAGAGGGCCACCTGACCTGCATCATTCTTTGGAAGCCATCATGTCCCCCTCCTGCACAACTGGAAGAAGCTGACTGACCTACACACAGCCAAAGCTTGAGGAGCTGCAAACCAGCTGAGTATCCCCTCCCTCCCAAGTGCTCCTGCACTTTGAGTGCACCTCCTAAACTCCCCTGTGTTTTCCTAGCCACAGCCCCTAGTAGCCCTTATATTGCTACATGAATTGTTGGCTCCTGCCCCCAATTGGTTTTTTTGTGTTTTTATTTAGTACTGGGTTAGCAGCAGTAGCTCCCCAAGACTGGAATCTTCTGTAAAAAGTCCTGATTGTTTTAACATTTCTGTGTTGTGTGGGATGTATCTGTATCTTGTCCTGTATGTCCTTCTAGGGTCTCTCAGTAGTAGTAGCCTCCCACCCTGCAACAGCTGTTATAGTAAATCAAAATATTTTTCTGAGCAAACCTACATGCCACCATCTTGTTACACTATTTCTGAAGCCAAACTTTGAATAGGCCCAGACAAAAATAAATATTGGGCAGGTAATGTTAAGTATGGGGGAAACTGCAGGACCTATGGGAGGGTCAGGCAGCCTGCCTGCTGGACCTATTATACACATGTAAGCATGAGTGATGGGGGAGGAGTTCAGGATCGAGCCTGGGAACAAAAGGTTGAAAAAGTTAAAGAAGAGCTTGCTTGTGTCACTAGTGTGAAGTCCTAAGTATAAGCAAGCAAACCTCACAGGGCTTGACCATCTCAACCAGTCCATAAATCCTGCATGCCAAATAACCCACATGCTGAATGCAACCTATGCACTCCTCCATAATGCCAGTACACAACTTAATGCATGCTGGCTCTGCCTTCCCCTTGCAAGGATTGCTTTTATAGGCAACTCTTCTCAATTCACTTAGAACCATACACAACCACTAGCTGAGGGCCAAACTGTACTTATTGGCCCAGTTGCCCAGGGTGTTCAGTTATCAGTCTTCGGGAATAATTTAACCTATCTCCTGGGCACCCTTCATCAGAGTGCAAGTCACTGGGGACCATCCCTGCCCATCTGTATATCAGAAACCAGACCCTCCCAGTTGACAAAATACAGTGCACCCCCCTGGGGTGTTCTATGTGTGTGGAAGCTCTGCTTATAGGTGTCTAGATGCCAATGGGACAGGAAGTTGCACCACAGTTTACTTAACTCCAGAAGTAACCATTTATACTGAAAGAGAATTTAAGCAAGCCCTAAGACCCAGGCAGCTAGGAAAACATAGGTGACCAAAAAGGGCCATGCTTGCTTCAGTTTTAATTGGAGCTGGCATTGTCACAGGAGTAGAAGCAGGGGTAGCAGAACTGGGCTCCTCTATAAGCTTCTACTACAAGCTGTCTCAAGAACTGAATGAAGACTTAGAGTGAGTGGCAGACTCCTTAGTCTCCCTCCAAGACAAATTAAACTCCCTGGCAGCAGTGGCCTTGCAGAACTGGAAAGCCTTAGACTTTCTTACTGCAGAAAAGGGAGGGACATGTATGTTCTTAGGGGAAGAGTGCTGTCATTCTGTAAACCAGTCTGGCATAGTTGCTGCTAAGGTTTGGGAACTTATAGAGTGGATCCAAAACCAGAACAAAGAATTAGAAGCCTGGTGGAATTGGGACCCAAAAACCTGACCAACTGGATCCTGCTGCTAGCTAGTCCTCTATTTACCCTATTAATTCTAATCACTTTAGGTCTCTGTGTAATCAGAGCCCTCATCAAATTCATTGAAGATATTGTAACCTGGAGAGACACAACACGAATCCTCTTAATGAGAATGTAAAAACTGTTAAACTTACAATGATGCTATAACCCCTCCCTATTAAGTCAGGGTAAGCATCAAAGGGGGGAAATGTAGCAAACAGGCAGCTCCTCTTTTCTTTTTCTTATTCAGCTGCCTTCCCTGTAGAAAATCCCCAGCCCCCTCTCCTGACCTCTAGGAATGGGTGAAACTCCAGGCAAGTGAGATAAGACACATTCCTGGGATAGAGACCCCCTCTCCTCACCTCCAGGAATGGGTGAAACTGCAGACAAATGAGATAAGATGTATTTCTGGGATGGGGACCCCTCCCCTAACAGCTCATCTGTTTCTGTAACCCACATCACACCCTAAATTGACCAATTGTCTTTCCTTTAATATTGCTAGTTGATATATTAAACTTACCTTATCTCTAGCATGTAATACAGCCTATAAAAGCTAAGGTTGCTTATTGTTGGGGACTCAGACTTTCGAGATGACTCAGCTGAGACCTGTGAACATGAGCCAATAAATCGCTTGCTTCCAGAAACTACAGACCCTTTGTCTCAGCCTGTTCTAATTTTGTGGAACGTTCCTGGAGGCCTGTGGTCTTGTTCCTAGTTTTCATGCTACAATATGAGCAGGAAACCACAGAAGAAAAAAAGTGCTAATACTCTGCACCCTACAAGTTAAGCAAACTTCATGGGGGCAAATAAAAAAGCTATCACAAGAAGCTGAAGAACTCTTAAGGAGTCAGGCAAGAAAAGAAATGTACTTAATTTGTTCCTTGCTTTGGTGACTGTGGTTGAACTATCCATAGGTCACCCTGTTTTACAGTTTAATAAGCACTTGAGTAAATTTAATGTTGCTGGTTATTTTTGCAATTGTACTAAATATACCTACAATTAAGGCTGAAAATTATACTTGTTAAGCATATGTACTTAATCCTCCATTGTTAAAACTTGTTACATGGTAGGGTAATTCTATAGCTGTTAATTTTAATGATTCAGCTTATCTTCCTGGACCAGTTGATTCTCATTTCCCTTACTTCCAAAAGGAGAAAGAAGAAAAATTTAATATCTCTATGATGGCATTTCAAAGTTTTGCTTCATGTCTCTCAAGCCATAATAATACTCCTTGTTTGAAATTGGAACTTCAAAGATAGCTAGGTTATACTCCTAAGACAAATAATTCTCTGGCTAAATTGCATTTGGCTTCTGGAATGAGCTATGCATATGAAAAAAAATCAATTTCTGAGCCTGTTCCTAATGAGTTGCCTTTATGTAAAAATTCACATACATGGACACTTAAGTCAGAGGACATCTAATGGGTACAATGTCATGCTGAACAAAAGTCAGTACTCAATAATGGTTCCTATGGAATTGTAATGGACTGGTCCTCTAAGGGGTAAGAAATTCAAAATTGTAGTTCTGACTCAAAGTGTTTAGTTAAGTTACCTTGGTTTACTCTGAATAATTATTCCACTGAAATTTATGGCAGTGCTACAAATAAAATCTTGTGGCACAGGATGGGAATGGTATCTCCATTCCCTTTTGTTATCACGGGTCCTCAACAAATGGTGATCTGAAAACTGACCATGAGTTTAGTCATTATTCATATTTGGAAGGGAGATTATTCTTTAACAAATTCAACCTATTCTCTTAACTTCAAATTAATCAAACTGGTTATATTCAAGCTTGTGTGAACAATCTTCATGTCATTTTAGCAGGAGCAATTGCTTTTAATTTATCCTCATCAGAAATACAATGTTCTGATTGTCAATTATTTACCTGTTTTAATTCTTCTATTTCTAAAAATCAAACTCTTCTTCTTTTAAGAAGACACCTTGGAGTATGGCTTCCTGTGAACCTAACTCAACCATGGGAATCTTCCCCTGATATGCACATTTTATTCTAAACCTTACAATATATGCTTAAATGTACCAAAAGATTTACTGGTACTTTAATTATGGTAATCTTTGGAATCATAACACTCACTGCTACAGCTGCAATTGCTGGAGTTGCTTCAACACAAGAAATTCAAACTGCACTTTATGTGCAAAAATGGGATGAAAATGTTAGTAAAATATGGACTCAACAGATTAAAATAGACAGAGAAATTAATCTGCATGTAGATGACTTAGAACAGAGTGTAATTATGTAGGAGATGAAATTCAATCACTTAAAATGCAACAATACTTGTTCTGTGATGGGAATATCACATCTTTCTGTATCACTCCATACATGAATAATGAAAGTGAACATAGGTGGGAAAAAATTAAAAGACATTTATTAGGGCATCAAGATAATTTATCTCTAAATATTAATGAATTTCAAGCAAGAGTAGCAGAAATGCAAAAGAATTGTTCCAAAATTATTAGAAGGCACTGATGTTATGAATGGAATTGGTCAAGGGCTGCAATCTCTAAATCCACTAATGTGGCTGAAAACATTAGGGGGATTTACTATTAGCTTAATAGTGATGTTATTTCTTCTCTTTCACCTTTTATTCATACTCTGGAAATGCTTCCAAGGAAAGCAATGTGAATCCAAATTAAGGACTACTGCATTTACCTCTGCCACACTAGCACTACAAAAATAAAAAGGGGGGAGGTATTGGAGACAGTTATATGAGAGCTCAAGTAGTTGCGTGTTGGCCAAGGACATAAGCATCAGAACAACATGCTTGGCTGATATGGAAAACCGCTGAGGCAAATGTTCTCAAGGATGCTGACTCAAGAGCCCAAAGAGACCTGAATAGAGAGCATTCTGATAAGAAATAAATGGTTCCTGGGACAAGGATCTGGGAACCAAACTTTGTAGCTTTACAGGCATGATAGATATTCAAAATAATCTTGCTTTGATTATACTCCCTAAAACAGTTCCAATGTAAGATCACAATAAATATGTATATGTCAGTATATTCAGGGCTCTTGCTCCTGATGAGCTTGAGTCCCCTGACCTCACTTTACTATCTTCTTGTGTCTTTCATTATTAATCTTGTGCAGTGCCCCTTCTTCTCCTTTGTTCTCCAGGGGATCCCCAGCAGCCAATCTTATTCTTTCACTTGCTCACTTTGTAAACTTGGTAAAAAAAACTTCAGGTCTTATTTACTTTAAAAATGCATATTTTATTCTTCAAAATTGGGGATATTTTTAGTCACAACTCTAACAATGTATTGAGTTAATACTTTCAAACACCTTAGAAGAGAAATTTCACAAATAATTCCATTATTTTACAACTTCAAGGTGGCTGTCACTGGAATGACAGTGACATATCAGCTGAGCATGGTGTTCTGATGCTCATGTCCTTGGCCAACACACAACTACTTGAGCTCTCAGATAACTGTCTCCAATACCTCCCCCTTTCCTTATTTATCTCATAATAACACAGTAAGACAGAATTTTTCCATTCCACAAGTAAGTAAATTGAAGCTCAAAATTATGTCATATATCCACAGTCACATAATTAAGGTGATAGACCCATGGTTTGATTTCAGAGCTGTTTCACATCAAGGCCATAATCTACTATAAGTCAGACAACTATGAATTCAGAGGTATAATATTTTATACTTCAGTCTACTATGTCACTAATACCTTCTGCTTGAATTCCTTCTTCCCAATTTTTGCCATGTTATGCATACTTTTTAGGGATGTGTCATCTGTAAAAATTACTATGTGATGCACAGAACTTACTATGATCATCTATCTTGGAAAATGGTGCTTATTAGGGACAAAACAACATATGAAGGAAAGTGATTCATGAAAATTTTTCATGATACAAACCAAGAATATTTTCCTGATGCATGATTTCCATGTGTGACAATCAGAAGACGGACCCAATGGGAAATTGGTAGACAGATTTTGCTCTCCTGATTTTATTATAAGAATTATTCTTCCAAATAATACTTCTTCCCTATCCTAGTGCTGAATTGTTTCTAGATTTTTAATTATTGTTCTTTCATAATTACATGGATCATCCCTTAGGGAGATGCTCCAAATGTTCAAGAATCTATTATAAATGTTAAGAAATCACAAATTTGTTGTTCTCCTCTATCAAAGGTAAGTCTGCAAGTCTGAATTCTCTGTAATTTAGATTAAAGCAACCCAATCATTTTATTTTAATCCCTATTCAAAAAAAAGATGGAGAATTTAAGCTTACATTTGTTTGTTAATGCAATATTTCACTGTGTGAAGATAAATTTCTGGTACATTTTCTTATTTTTATCCAAAGTATGTTCATATGTTCAAAACAGTGTAAGAATGTGCTCATTATAATGGGGATTTAAAAAGCTCAATATTTCTCATTTGTTTCCTTTACTTGTTCTTAATAGATAAGAAAATTGTCTTTCACATGGTTCTTTAAAAATATGTATGAATGGGGTTGGGAATATTGATTCAGTATGAATGTTTGGAGAAGTGATTATTCCTTCACTCTTTTTCTCCATGGGAAATTCCTGAAGTTTTAATGCAGATGAGCCTGGATTTTTGTATTACACATTCCATCCTCCCTATTGTCTAAACTGATAATATGATGTAATATGTAATAGACAACACTTAGTCCTCTGATACTATGTTGTTGGTATCACACAACTTTGGAGGGAATGGGGAAGCAGTGTTCTACTACATCTCTAACTCAGTCTTCATGGGGAGAGCCATGCAACCCTCAGCCAGTCCATCAATGATGACCTATTAAAAGAATAACATTCTTCTCTCTGTAAGGGCAATCAAAATGAATTTTAAATTAAAGTAAAAAGAATACTAGAATAGATTATTGAAGAGGCAGCCACAGAGGTGGTTAAAAGTATAATACAAGAGTCAACTTATTGGTCTGCATCTCAATCCTGTCATTCTGATATGACTCAGGGAATTTCTGAATCTCTCAGTGCTTCAGTTCATCAAATGGAGATGTCAGTAAAACCTGATTCATATCACCTTTGCATGCAGAGGGCTTAGAAAGCAGTCAGAAAGTTAACAATTTTTAACATTTTAAAACAACTGCCACTGTTAGTAGAAATTTTTTCTTTGGTTTAAAATATTGGAATTTAAATATATTGTGTGAAGCTGATCTCAGGATCAGCAAGCTTTTTAAAAAATGCATTTGTGAACATTCCTGAGTATCTGTTTTATATATATAACAAGTGAGGTAGTTAACTTAAGGGATTCCAAGAGGAATAAGTCAAACTCTACTTCCAGAGTGCTAATGATTATTTGTAGAGGAAGACAAATTCACACACCATACAGGAACTGAATCAAAATTAGAAAATGAACTGGATTACTATGATAGGTGGTATTAGCTTATATTTCTAACTTGCTTGAATTTTTATGAACTATCTTTATAGTATACAAATATAGTATATATTAGTTCAATTTACCCAAGTAGAGTGCTGCCATTTAGAGAATCATGGGTTCATGCCTCCAATGCCAGGAGTTTTTAAGTAGGAAAGTCTATGTACTCAGCTCTTTTTCCAGTGTCTACAGCTTTCATCAGGTTATTTCCACATATGAACTAAAATAAAGAGAAACACTCCTGGAAATCAAAAATAAAGGGAAACTTAGATCAGTATTAAAACTTAAGTGCTTATGACATTATTCATTTTAAAAATAATTTGTTTATTTCCCATTTTAACCATTTTAAGGGTAATCAAATAGTCCATAGAGATTAACTTCCCAAAGGTACATTTCTACTAAGTGAAAGGACCATGATATGATCATTAAGGCTAATTCATTCTTTAATATACCAAAAGTTCTTTCTAGCAATGCTCATTTGGAACATACCAAGCTAACATTACCTCTTTGAGGCATTGAATTCATTTTCCTCTTTCCCCCAATTTTTACAAAGCTGGCTACTTCAGACACCAGCCCAAAAGTCACCTACTCAGGGAAATTTTCTTTGGCCATGCTTTATGCACCTTCATCCCCCTTATTTCCAGTCTTTTTATGGTGCTAAACATTTGACACAACTGTTCCTACTGCCTTAAATATTTCATTTATTTGTTACAGCTCTTCAATAAGAATGAATTGCAATATGAGCAAGAATCTTCCATATTTTGTTCAATTACACATTTCCAAAATTTAGAAAAGTTTGAGATAGCATATGATAAATATATCTGACATATCATTAGTTGTCTTTGATGTTAACAGGATAAGTTAATGAAACCAATTATAAACTAGGCCCATTTATACATCAGTGAGTATTGAGCACTCAGCTCCATTATTATGAAGAGCTTAAATTTTCAAGTCCTAGTCCTAGAGATACATCCTTAACCACTCATGACACACTTTTGGTTCTTATAAGAAGCAAACTGGGGAAGGTATTGTTTAGGGATATTTTCTGTTGTGACTTTAAACTGGGATTTGAATGGTTAGGGGTGTTATTTTTTCATTCTGAAAACCAGTGGATTCTGAAATAAGCCACAGCTGTTGATAAGCACATCAATTATATTTTACCTCAATATTTATCTATTGTTAAATTTTGATAGTGATGCTAAGTGATTAATACACTGGTAGTTTACTTTTCTGAGATAGAAACAGGAGAAGTTTATGCTGTTACTTCCCTTTTACCTTACTGTTGCAGGTGGTAGCAATCAAACCAGAAGAATTCATAGCAAAAATAAAATAAAATATGATGTTGGATAATAACTTAGGCATAATTATTATTTCTTCCTTGAACATTCTGAAAACTCTATATTGTTTCATGAATGATTGATTTATAATAAGGATAATTGTGACTCAAATATTTCAGCAATAAAAACATTCTCTTCATGTTTTTAGTTTCTCCATAGGCAAAGCAGGCTGGGTCTCTGATAAGGAAATGCCAAATTACACAGACATGACAGAATTTATTCTCTGGACTTGACTAGTCACCAGGAGCTACAGGATCTCTTTTTTGTGGTGTTTAACTTATCACACTGTTAGAGAATATCAGTATGATCATTTTGATCAGCATCAGTCTCCAGCTTCAGAGTCCAAAGTATTTTTTCTTGAGTAATCCATCTTTTGTACATGTGTGATTCTCATCCACTGTCACCCACAAAATACTGGAAAACTTATATCAGAAGCAAAAACTATTTCTTATTTGGAGTGTTTGGTGCAATGTTACTTCTTTGTCCTTGTTCACATGGAAGGCTACATCTTGGCAGTGATAACCTTTGATCACTGTGTGGCAGCTTTATAGCAGCAAAATGTTCAGAACTGTGTTCAACTCATCCCTGTGCCTTATGTTTATGGATTCTCTAGTCTAATGTACACTGTGGACCAATGGCTTGTACTTCTGTGGAAATTTTGAAATCAACCACTTCTATTGTGCAGATCCTTCTCTTATCAAGATTGCCTGTGGTGGGGTCCATGTTAAAGAATACACAATTATAGTCATCATTGTCATCAACCTCACATATTCCCTTTATGTGGCCCTCTTCTCCTACACCCACATTTAGTAGTTATACTGTGCATGCATTCTGCTGATGGGAAGAAGAAGGCCTTCTCCACATGCAGATCACACTTGACAGTAGTTACCATATTTTATGGGACCTTCATTTTCATTTATCTCAGGTGGCCCACTGAGAAGTCTGTGGAGCAGGGAAAAATGGTGGCTGTGTTTTTTTTTTACCATTATGACACCCATGCTGAATCCCATAATCTACAGTCTGAGGAACAAGGATGTGAAAGAAGCCATGAAAAAAGTGATCTGCAAAACATGTTTAACAAAACAAAATTGTGTTAATTCTGTCTGATATGTTTCAGAAATTTTTTTGCACAATGGTATAGAAAATTATGGTGAAGCCTGTTTAGAAAGAGAGAGGGAGAGAGAGAGAGAGAGACTTAAATTGGGATTCAAAACAGTATATTGATGCATTTCTGGTGTAGGGTAGCACTAATATATACTCACTTAAATGTGCAAAGTGTGGGAATTGTATCGAAGAACATAGGTTATCAGGAGACCAGAAACTGGGCAAGGATTGGGCAATTGATGGTTCAAGAGTACAACATATTTAACAAAACCGATTATAAATGTTCATACTTATAAGGTTTTACAGTAGTCATATTTATTCCTAAGTTTTAACTGTTATTTTGGAATGTGAAAATGCTGTGCTCTTTGTGTATAACCTGGATGCTTCCTGGAGTGTTAAGAATCTGTGTGACCCTTGAGACTCAGAGTTAGAACTCTGCAGCTCAGAAAGTCAGCATTACTCCATACAGAAACTGTTAAAGAAGCTGAAAAAGACAGAAGACTTCAATTAGAGATATGAATGAAGTGAATCAGGTGAGGATTAAGGTAAATCAGAATAAAGTGTAAAGAATAATGTGGTCTATACATTAAAACTTCAACTTCTGTGTGGGAATAAAGGAAGAGATGTCCATTTTGTCTAAAATTTAATGTTTTAAAGTAGCACACTATCTTATCTCATCTGTCAAGTCAGTTTATTTAAATAAACTAATTACATGTAATCTAGAATACGTCATGAGACCTTGATATTCAGATCAATTTAATGTAATGCGTGCATTCATTCCAGAGCATTTTGGACCAAAAGTAAAAATTATTTATAAAGCTACCTGGTGGGACTGGTGAAAAAATGTGAAACTACTGAACTTTCCCACCTGGGGAATTCCTAATATTTTTGCATGTACTAAGGACTCCCAATTTAATAAGCAAAGCCCTTGATCTTATATTTCTGTTATGATGAAGATATGCCCACTTACACTTATGCCTAAGTCACCCACAGAGAGTCTTTTAGCTGCTTCTTTCACCAAGCCAAACCCTGCAAATAAACTCACCACCCTACCCATTACACGGGCCTTCACTTTCAGGGGTTTATTTCTCCCTAGCTATCTGGGACATGACTTCTAGAGATTAACCTGCCCTTGGACTCATGGGATTGAGAATGCCATTTTCATCAAAGCAGGAAAGGAAATGAGACAAAATAAAGTTTCAGCAGCTAAGAGACTTAAAATAGAGTTGATAGGTCATTATAGAGGTTACCCTTCACCAGACAGTGAAAATGACCACAGTATGTCAAGCCCCAACATTATTCTTCAGATCCCTAAAGATTACCCTGGACTCTATCTATGACTCTTTAGGTGTTTTACTTAGTAAATTTATTTTTTTGGGAAGAGCCAGATAAGTCCTGAAAACCAGAGGTACCAGTCTCTCCAAGAACATCAACCAGTTTTATTTCTCAACTCCATAAAGTTAATACCTCTTTCCAGCATGAGTAAGTTAAATTGGTCATTCCCTAGACATTTCTGGAAAGTGAAAGATCCAATAAGAGAAGGAGGTGTAACTGAGAAATTAGGATTTAACAAATGATTATGACTCATTATATAGATATTTATTTTTAGTTTTAAGTTATTAAAATAGACAGAAAGAAATACCTGAAATTGTGAACTGACATGCAGTAGATTTGTGTTTTATGTTGATTGTATAATTACATGACTTTTACTATGTGATCCTGTGGTTGCAAAAACCTGGTATCTGACATTCCTTTATCTAGTGCATGGGTAGATAAGTAATAAAATAAAGGCATGCATGAAAAAAGTAAAATAAAAAATGGCAATAAAAAGACATGGTAACTGGTGTTAGTGAATATGTAGGGAAACTTACGTTGGGAGAATGTAAACTGGTGCAGTCACTGAGGAAAACAATCGATAATTGCTGACATGGCTAAATATAGAGTTACCTTATGACCCAGGGACTCTACTCCTAGATATTGAAGTTCCCCTAGAAAACTGAAAACATAACCAAACAGAAACTTGTACAGGAATGCTCATAGCAGAATTATTCATAAAAGCCCCAAAGTGGAAACAGTCCAACTACCCATCAACTGATGAATGGATAAAAATAAATTGTGGTGTAGACATATAATGCAATGTTCTTCAGCCATAAAAAGGAATGGAGTGTTGGTTCATGCTGTAAGCATTAAGTGAAAGAAGTCACAAAAGACCACATACTGTAAGACTCCATTTACATGAAATGTGCAAAATAGAAGCAGCCTAAGAGAAAGAAGGAGATTAGAGTTGCTTGAGGCTGGGGAAGAAAAAAGTTAATGACTGCTAATGGACAAAGGGTTTCTTGCTGAGGTGATGAAAAAAATCTAAAATTGACTGTAATTTTGTCTGTGTAACACTGAATATTCTAATAACCATTGAGTTGAATACTTTGAAAAAGCAAATAATACAGTATGTGAATTATATCTAAATATAGCTTTTATTAAAAACACAGTAAATTGACCTGTTCCTGGTGATAGACATAATGAGGATTAATTGATATGATATAATTGAAATAGTCTAAAATGGGAAATTTTGAGTTGCATAAATGTTATTAAAATAAAGAAGTTCAAAAAGGATAATTAATTCAAAAGGTGCTCAAATACTTAGCTCAATCAAAAGACACATTCCTTATTCAAAAATTTGGTGAATGATTTTCATAAATATTCACCTGCTTATCTGGAGGGTAATTTGTGTGTGAAAATTAACAGCTTATTTCATTTTGTTTCATACCATGATTTTTAAAATATTAGTTGCATTAATAGTGATGAAATTGTTTAATTCTTCTTTCATTTTGTGGAAGGACAGAACCTTACATAGCTTCCACTTTCAAAACAGCAAAATTATACATTTGATTATTTTGCCATGTCTTGTTGTTTTCCTAATAAACACACTTCAGTAATTGTCTTTCATTATGGACATAAATAGCTGCTTAAATTTTAAAGTTTCAGATTAATTTATGGGTGATCCTGGAACACTTACTTATGTCACATCCAGTTTTGTAGGTTGTAGTATATGATCTCCCATACCTTTCTCACTTATATTTTCTATGGGACTATGTTTGGAAGAGCTTTAACATCCATCATCTTAATTATATTTAATCATCTCCAGCATGTAACCATAGGGACAATTTATCTTCCCCTCTGCTTCTCTATCTCTGTTTTTCTCTCTCTGAATCTGCTGTATTTCTCTTTCTTTCTCAAACACACACATTTACATACACACAGTCATACTTTCTTCTTTTCAAATTCAGGTTTTATTAAAACAGTATTAAGTTGTAGTTCCCTGATGCAAACCATTGGATTTTCTCCATAATAAATAGGAAGGAACTCAAGAGTTCAGAGTACTTGGACACTGCTTGAAGCAAAAGAAAACTTTATCTGAACACAATTCTGACAATAGCTTTCCAGACCAAATGGAGGCAGTATATAGTGTAGAGTTAATGAACAACATAGATTGCCAATTTTTTCACTTGTTCATTTTGCAAACTTGGTCAAGAAACTTAAGTTCAAACAAAAATGCTCTCAAATTGAGTCTGGTGATGAATGCATAACTCTGTGATTAAACCAAGAGTCACAGAGGTCTACATGGGTCATGTGGTATTTAGGTTCAGGTATCAACTTGCCCAGGTTATGGAATCCAGTTGTTCTGTTGCTGTGGACTTTAATCATCAGCATGTGAAATTCATCTATGGGTGATTACATTTGTGGTTGACTGATGGAAGTGCCTTCTGCAATGAGTGGCTGTGCTGGTTTGAAAGAAAGTATGCCCCCTAAGAAAAGCCATGTTTTAATATAAATCCCATTTCATAAAGGCAGAATACTCTCTATTCAATACTGTATGTTTGAAACTGTAATGAGATCATCTGCCTGGGTGATGTGATTTAGTCAAGAGTGGTTGTTAAATTGGATTAGGTGATGACATGTCTCCACCCATTTGG